>JAQNDB010000193.1:81411-115724 GCA_029204045.2 Tillandsia leiboldiana | reverse complement strand
ATCCTAGAACTACTCTAGCTCTAGCACGCTTAACTCCATGTTTCTCTTGGATCTTGCTACCATCCAAAATGCTATAGCCGGGTTAGAGATTTAGTCCTATTAATTTTATATAGAGGACTAATCCAAATTCCGGGGTGTCACAGCGATGATGCGACTAGTTGATACACTAGAGTCGCTTGAGATCTCTGATAGTCCTTGAGGGACACCCTACGTAAGACCAAGTCCTGTTTGGGCGTAGTGGCAGTAGGTGAGCGCAGGTTTGTTTGACTGGTCCAAAGTGGGACAGTCATTGAGATTGGATTACATTGAGAGAGTGATGGCATAGCATGTGTCATAGTACTTGTGTCTTATCGTCAGTAGTGAGTAGATGCATCATATTATCTTCTGTTCCACTTCTTGAGCATCTAGACAGAGGCATAGTAGCTGTAGAGATATCCTTTTCCAGCTCTTTCTTTTTGTATACCTTGTTACTTTATGCCTCTAGTAGACTTAGTGGGCAGACCGTTGGGCTTGTTGACGGCACCCACTGAGAACTACTGTGGGAAGTAGTTCTCACACCCGTCGTGGTGTCTTTTTCCCCAGGGGCTTCTACTCCTGTTCCTGTGCTTCAGTTGCTAATCCTTCTGACGGTTTTGAGGGAGTCGCGAGCTAGTTCCTACCCGTCGTTGGAGTGAGTGTAGCGGTACCCCTTCAGAGGAGAGCTTCAGTAGCTTAGTTTACTTCTTTTCCCTCTGTTGAGAGACCTTTGTTGTGAGGTATAGAGTTGTATTTTATTTTACAGTTGAGAGACTGTTGTAGTGAGGATATTTTGTATTGAGAGCTTGTACACTGATTATTTATTGGAGATATCTCCCTTTTGGGTTGTATGAGAGGACTTTTTGTACGATCGTATTTGGGGAGATGGATATTGTATTATTTTCAGTTGTACAGGATTGGATTTCAGTTTTAGTAGTTACTTTCAGCTCTGATATATGTGTACTGTAGTTGATTCTTTTTGCAGGTTAGAGCTTCGTCTGTACGGCAGTTTCCGTACAGATGGCGGATCTGTTAGCGAGCCCGGGTCGCAGTTTCGACCCCGGGCGTGACAGGCAAGGCCCAGCAGCATAGAGACCTCGAGGGTCTAGCAGAGGTATCCCTTTTTATATTTCTTGAGTGAACCTTGTATGGTGAGGAATTTATGTAAAGAATGGTAATAATTTTATTTGCAAGTTCAGAAATGTAAAGTGTAATAAATTTAATTTATGGTTCACTCTTGTATGCTTTCATTTCCGCTTAACTGTTTGTTATTGAATGAAAGTTTGAAATTTGTAGTGATTTTTAGTACTTTGATATTGAGCTTTCGCATACACTCGTTGTATTATTATGGATGTTACCGTTCCATTCGGGTAGTGAAAGGTCATACCCGATTGGCGGGTCTGTTGACGTGCCCGAACCGTACAAATTGTCGGACTCGGGGGGCGTGACAGCGGCGGATCTGTTGGCGAGCCCGGGTCGCAGTTTCGACCCCGGGGCGTGACAAAGGATCTTATCCACTTGCTCCTTCCGGATGAAAATCGCTTTAAATCATCCTTAAGTGGAAATGGTCTTCGTCATTTCCATCTTCTCTTGTCGAGCCTCGGAGTAGAGCTTCAAGAAGTAATTAGCTTTATCCACCAACTTGTTGTGTCCTTCTCGAAATGCTCGTTCTTCTCTTGGAGGGAAACATTTACTTTAGTCAAATTGTCCCTTTCCACTTCAAGAGCGTTTGAGAGAGAAGTTGCCCTTTTTGATTCTTCTTCAAGATCCTGCATTTTTTTTCAAACTCTTGTTTTGCTTTGCCAATTTCTTTGAATCCTTTAAATCTTATGATAGGCAAAAGCAAAATCTTCACCTTCGGAATTACTCGGTTCATCGTCCGTTGCATTCTTTCAACTTTTGGGAGGAGTTGGATAATGAACCGGATGTACTTGCCATAAAGCACACGTAAGGTGAAGTTGTGGACGCGTGGAATGCCGTTGCGTTGTTGTCCTCATCACTGGAAGATGACTCATTGGAAGTTGAGGTGTCATCCCAAGTGACGGCTTGAATCGCCTTCTTCTTTGACGGATTCTTATTGGGACACTCCGTTGAGATGTGACCGTAGCCTCGGCACTTGAAGCATTGGATTTGTCCCTCCGAGTTCTTCTTGTCCTTTGAAAAACCCTCTTGCTTTCTTGACTTAAAGCCTGAAGTTCCTTTGCCTTTCTTAGACTTTACGAAGGATGAGGTTTTGCTGATTTACCCCTTCGAAAGCTTTGGCGAAATTTCCTCGTCAAAAATGCAAGTTGCTTATCGAAATACTCCATTGATAGATTCTCATCATCGTCTGAGGAGGATGAATCCGCATTTTCTTCCTTTGTTGATTTCAATGCAAAACCTGAAGACTTAGAAGAAGATGGCTTTCCAGAATAATTGTTAGTAGGAAAAGTCATTCAAGTTTGAAGTGCACCAACTAATTTCTATTTTTATTTCGTCGGGTGTTTTTACTGTTTCAACGGTTGTAACCTTAGCACGAAATCTTTCAGGAAGAGTTCTTAAAATCTGTAACGTTCCAAATTTTGGTATATAGATAAATGTAAATAATGGTATGAAATGCTATTTTATTGAATTTATAGAGGTAAGGGATGATCTGGAAACGAATTGGGCCCAAATAGGGATTATAATGTGAGATCTTGAATCTTACATGAGAAAGTAGGCCCAGATTGTAAGTGAAAAATTCACAGTTTCGAAAAATTCTGAGAAAATTACGGGAGCTCCGTAAATGTGTTTTAAGGCCACAGTAAAAGTTTCGCGTTGATCGGACACCCGGATAGTGAGAACGGGCTCCGCTAGCGAAATTAAATACAGTGGGACGCATGGTGACCCAGAGGGTCCAAATTGAAAAATTTAAATACCATGAGCTAAATTAAGTTAAACTGTGGCTGCCCGTCAATTTGAGCAAAAATGGGTGAGAACGGGCAAGAATGGACGAAAACGGGCGAAACTGGGCTTGGGCCCAAGTTTCGGGCGCCCGAAAATGAGTTCCGGGCGCCCGGAAAGTACTGTAGCAACCGGTTTTCATGCTGCAGCGAACCGGGTTTTTTGCACTGTAGCGAACCGGTTACTGTAGCTGCCCGGTCCGGATGATGATGCGCCCGAAAGTTACTGTAGCGCGCCCGAAATAACTGTTGGCAACGGTCCGAGCAGTGGCACGGATTCCGAGGCAGTTGGCACGGATCCCGTGGCGACGGGCGCGAATCCCGAGGCACGGGCGCGAATCTCGAGGCATGGCAAGCGCGTGCGGCGCGCTGTGGCGCGCGGCCCAAGGCGCGCGTGGTAGGTGGTGAGCGCCACGTGGCGTTTCCTCACTGGACGCGGCAGCCGATGTCACGCCCCGGGGTTTCAATCAGCGGAAACAATCAATAGTATAAAAAGGATTTGTTTTGCGTATCAGTTTTTTTTTTTTATTATTTTTTTTTTTTTTTGAAATTCCTTCCTCCCCGGTGCGTGCCCAGACCCGCCGCATACACAGAATCACCCTGTAAACGGACAGAGTCTCCTCTGTATATGCACGGCGTCGCGGCTAATACAACATGCAAACATAGTAGTTTATTCAATCACAACAGTTCACAACACTTACACAACAGAACCATTCTCAAGGCCGACCCATTTGAAAGGATAAATCCACAATTTTAAAAAGCGGTGCCCATCCGGCACCCAGATTTCTAAAACAGTTCGAAAATCATAAATCCACAGAGTTTTTAAAATAGTGCCCACACGACACCCAGGTTTTGAAATCCGTTTTCTAAAATCCATAAATCCACAGGGTTTTGAAAACGGTGCCCACACGACACCCACGTTTTGAAAACGGTTTTCCGCAATTCTTTTTTTTTTTTTTTTTTTTCCTTTTCTTTCTTTCCTTTTGAAAAAACGGCCGAACAGAGATAAGAACTCAAACATCCACATAAGCAAAGAGTAGAGTACCGACATCCACACCGAACCCACGAGGGTATCGAGAACCACACAATAGTCTACAAGTAGTAAATGAAATGCGACAGAAAAGGGAAAATACAGTCTGGGATCTCATAGGACCCGAAGGCTCCTGACTCGGCCTCACAGTCGCCTAGCTCTCACCCCTGAAGGAACCTGTCATGGAGTGGGAAGTCAGCGACACGATAATACAAATAGTAAAGCAGGAAAAAGTAGTAAGCCAACCGTCAGACGATCCGGAGCAACCACCCTCTCAAGAGGGGAAAAGAAACACGAAACACCTGTAAAACCTGACCACGTCGAGCATCTACGTCGACGGGTCGCACCGCTCACAAAGAGCCACGAACACCTGTAACACCTGACCACGTCTGTAATGTACCAGATTTATGGTATATAAATATATAAATAAAAATGGTATGAAATACTATTTTTATTGGATTCGGAGAAAAGTGCTAAATTATGGTTTATTCAAAATAGGGGAGAGTGTAGTACATCAATTTCCGCGAAAAGGCGAAGTTCAGCAAAAATACTTGTAACGCATTTCAAATGTAATTACAAGTGAGTTGGAAGTATTGCGAATCGATGCAAAAGTCATCGAGTCGGAAAGTGAGTTGGAGTTGAGAATTTGAAGCTTCAATTGTGAAGCTTAGGTCATCTTGTTTGGCGATTTCCGCAAAAAGTGCGAAGTTCAGCAAAAATACTTGTAACGCATTTCAAATGTAATTACAAGTGAGTTGGAAGCATTGCGAATCGATGCAAAAGTCATCGAGTCGAAAAGTGAGTTGGAGTTGAGAAATTGAAGCTTCAATTGTGAAGCATAGGTCCTTGTTTGGCGATTTCCGCAAAAAGTGCGAAATTCAACAAGAATACTTGTAACACATTTCAAATGTAATTACAAGTGAGTTGAAAGCATTTCGAATCGATACAAAAGTCATCGAGTCGAAAAGTGAGTTGTAGTTGGAAATCGAAGCTTCAAGCTTGTAAAAGGTAGACCCACGTTCGCCGAATTCGCAAAATGGCAAAATAGGGCGAGAAGACTTGTAACATGTTTTAAATATGATTACAGTCGAGTTCGGTGTGTTTCGGGCTGACGCGAAGGGCATCGGGTCGAAAAGTGACTTGAACCCCAAGGACTTAGCAAATTCTGGAATTTCTGAAATTCGTAATCACGAAGCATTTTCGGAGCCCTGTTTCGGAGGCTTAGAGTGGCCCAAAAATTTAAAAGAAATATTGGAGTGTCTCACAAAAGTTTTCTGAGTAAAATGGGTGAAAAACCTTGGTGAGCGATTAAGAAAAAATTGGAGAACGAAGCGAAGAAAAATGCTTCGTAAATTCTGAAACTGCAGTTTTTGACAGTGCAGTTTATCGCGAAGCTTTTTCGGGGCTCTCTTTCGAAGGCTTAGATTGGTCCAAAAATTTAAAATAAATCGTGGGGTGTCTCAGAAAATTATTCTGAGTAAAAGGGGTGAAAAACCTAGGTGAGCGATTAAGGAAAAATTGGAGAACGAAGCGAAGAAAAATGCTTCGTAAATTCTGAAACTGCAGTTTTTGACAGTGCAGTTTATCGCGAAGCTTTTTCGGGGCTCTCTTTCGAGAGCTTAGAGTAGTCCAAAAATTTAAACAAAATCGTGGGAAGTTTAAGAAAAATTTGTAGAATAAAGGGGAGAAGAAAAAATTTATTTTCGATCTCCCAGCTGACGGCAAAGCGCAGTGAAAAGAGGGTACTCAAATTTGCTCACTGCAGGAAAACTGCAGCATTTTAAAGGGTATTTGAGTAAAATTGGGGTTAAGTTGGGGGCTTTTTGGTAAAATCACTCCTTTCCCCCACCTACCCCTGCAGAGAGTAAATACTCTACTCTCTCCTCTCTTTTGAAACTCACTCTCTCTCTCTCTCACGTTTTCTCTCCCTCTCAGCTGAAGTGAGAAACGAAAGAGGAGAAGGAAAGGAGGAAGAAGAAGGAAAGGAGAAGAAAAAGGGGAAGAAGAAGGAGGAAGAAGGTAAGTTAAACTCTCTTTCTCTCTGTCTCTCTCTCTCTCTCTGGGCAGCATAGCTGCTGCGCAAGGCAGCTGCATGGCTGCCTTGCGCAGCTGCTGAGGCTGCAGCAGCTGCTGCTGCCACCAACAGCAGCAGCAGCAGCTGCAGAATCTGTTGCCTGGGCAGCAGCTGTGAAAGCTGCTGTCCAGCAGCAGAATTTGTAGATCAAAAACAAAAAAAAAAAAAAGGGGAAAGAAAGAGAGAGTGGGCAGCTGCATTAAAAAAAGTGATCTAATAAGGGTTGTTCCCCTTTTCTTGCCAAAAAGGGGTTAATTTTACCGCTTTGTTAAATTTAGTGAATCACGTAAAAGCAATTGCTTTATTTTCCTTCCTTACAACGTAGGGAAACCTCAGAGGCAAAAAGAGCTAGAACTGTCTCCTCCAGGAACCCAGAAAGCACATCGAGGTGGGGGATTCTTCCGAAAATGGGTGATCTCTCCACTTTTTCCTTTGCTTTTTGACCTAGAAGCATGTTAGTAAGTATTTAGGGAATTAATACCATGTATGTGATAATAGGGGCTTAACCCTAAGAGCGGATTATATTAAACCTATTGTAGGTTAAATTGTGCATGAGTATAAGAAGTAAAGGATTTATGTGTAGAGTGATCATGTTAGGAAATAACCCTAGAATATTATGTGGATAAAAATAGAGAAAATGCATGATGGTTGTAAGACCCAGGAGAAAACCTAGAATAAGGATTTAATGAGTGGCATGTCAACCTAGGAGTTAATCCAAGAAGAACGAGTGGCATCAACTTAGGAGATAACCTAAGGTTGAATATAGAGTATTTAACATAGAGTTATGAACTCTAGGACAAGTGAAGCATGGAAAAACATACGGTCAATGTACTCTAGGTTAATGTGAAAAAGAGAAAATCATAGAGTTAATAAACTCTAGGGATAACGAAAAGTGGAACTTAGAGTCAATGAACTCTAGGGTGAAAATGATGAGGAGCTAAAAAATAGAGTTAATGAACTCTAGGAATAAGTTGAATGCAATTAGAGTTAATAAACTCTAGGCCAATGTAAAGTAAATGTAGAGTTAATAACTCTAGGCCAATGTAAAGTGAATGTAAAGTTAATAACTCTAGGCCAGGATATTCGAGATGATTAATGTCCTTGTGACATAGTGAAACCCTAAGTTTAATTATGAATATAGGGTTGCAAAATGAGAACAAGCAAGTAGGAAGAGTTGAAAAGGGCTAAGAAGCTAAGAAATTGCCAAGTGGCAAGGTTAAAAGAAAATGTGAACAAATGAGATGTTCAATCTAAAATGGTGTTAGAGACACCCAAGTTATCCTAGAGTAAAGAATTTAGGATAAATAAAGAAAAGTAAAAGAGAAAGCATTGAGGCATGAATGCTAACGGGAGGGTTGAGCATATGTCACTCCCGGGTAGATGAGTGCCAAGGTGCTTTAAACTCATATGAAACCAAAAGTGTAAAGAGAATGTTAAAGAAAAGGTAAACATGAAAAATAAAGTACATTGGGCCGGGTACTACGGGAGGCGGTGCCACAACCTGTTCTTGTTTGATTGGGGTTGTAGGCATCCGTCTTTTGGAACCCTCGGACCCCTTAAAGAAAAGTCTAAATGGCTAATTGGGAGGGTTGAGCATATGTCACTCCCAAGTGAATTAAAGTAAAAAGGGCAAGTTGCCGATGGGAGGGTTGAGCAGATTTCACTCCCTAGTGAATGAGTGCCAAGGTGCTGTAAACTCATTCGAGACGAGGGGGTTGAGCAGATTTCACTCTCGAGGAAAATGAGTGCCAAGGTGCCTTAAACTCATTTGAGGCAATGAGAAAAGAAAAGAGAAAAAGAAAAGCTATCGATAACCTTGGACTGTCTCGCCTTATGGTAGCATGACTGCCGGGCTGGGGCCTGTTGGGGGCGAGATTTTCCAAGGGGCGAGTAGCTTGAGATTAAAACACAAGAATGTGAAAAGAATAAAGAGGTAATAGAGTGGCCTAGGTGGCCGGATTAACATAACCCTTTTGTAGCGGCATAGTGGCCGAACTTATGGATAGTAGCCCAGAGTGGCACGATTGATAGCAGTGAGTCAGGGAACATACACAGATAGTGTAGATTTATTCATACAGGTTATGATCATGTTAGTCAGCATCTGCAGTTATTTATAGCATAGTTATCTTGCTATCCTGCTTCCATTGGACCAAGTGGTGTAGAACATTCTTTCTCGGTGGTTGAACCCACTGGGAACTCTGTCGGAGTTCTCACACCCCTTGGGTGACCCCCCCCCACAGGTTCGGGTATGGATACAGCGGACGAGACGGCTCAGATGCATACGGCGAGGCATACGACAGGGGCAAGGGCCCAGCAGCATAGAGACCTAGAGGGTCTAGCAGAGGTACCATTTATATATTTCTTGAGTGAACATTGTATGGTGAGGAATTATGTAAAAGACATTGTAATAATTTTATTTGCAAGTTTCAGAAATGTAAAGTGTAATAAATTTAATTTTTCTGTTCACTCCTAGATGCTTTCATTTCTGTTTTAACTGTTTGTTACTGAATGAAAGTTTCAAATTTATAGTGATTTTTAGTACTCTGATATTGAGCTTCCGCATACACTGGTTGTGTTATTATGGATGTTACCGTTCCTTTCGGGTAGAAAAAGGTCTTACCCGATTGGCGGGTCTGTTGGCGTGCCCGAACCGTACAAATTGGCGGACTCGGGGCGTGACAGATTAGAGTGGTATCGGAGCCTAGGAATAGTCCTAGGTGGTTAGCAAACCTTAGGGAGACTCTAGGGTTTAGGCATGAGAGAGTGCGTGGATTTTTGGGCGAAAGTAATTGATTGGCTACTATTGTTCCCACGAAGGATGTTGGGACTGATCGAGGGAAATGAGCTTTGATTCTTCGGACTATTATGTTGGCGGCCGACAACGTAATGTTGGAGATGAAAAGGAGTAACCTCTTATACTTTTGCATGATTGGGTCGACGAGCTTTTCTGTCGGTATATAGATTGCGTGTTGCTCAAATGGCTAAATTTGGGCTAATCGTTTCGTTGTGGTGTGCATATTAGCGATGACACCTCATAGGGAGACGCGCTTGTCCCGACTCGAGCCACGAGAGGGCTCGGGGTCGAACAAGGTACACGAGCTATGATAGAGGGTGGCCACACTTATTAGTGTGGTCCAGCAGCAGATGAACCTTCTCGCCGATAGGCAGAAATTTTCTGCCGGCAGGGAGGTGGATTCCGACGCCTAGGGGTGGCGTCAAGGCGATAGTCGAAGCAGATCGATAGGCTCCAGTGGCTGATAGCACAGCAAGCTGGGGCTGCATAAATGACGCATGAGTATACGACGTCGCCGCGTTTAGGGGCGACAGTAGAGAGAGTGGCAGTGGCCGCCGAACTTTTGTCGGCGCACCCTGCACCTTCGGCATAGGGTGTTTTGTGCTTGTGTCGGCTAGGTTGCTGGCAAAGTGTGGATAAAGAGGTCCAGCGAGAGACCGATTCACAGAGTGTTGGTGATCGCTATGTTGCGAGAACCAAGTTATTGTGCCCTAAGGATTAGGGCAAGAAGGATTTACGAGCCGGGCGGCGTGAGTTCGCCCTGATGACGATAGTGACCGTGTGGCGTGTTGATTTTGGCTAGATTGCCGCATAGTGGAGTTAGTGAGGCCCAGAGTAGGCTTCAAGATGCGGGAACCTCTCGAAAGAGCGAGAGTTTTGAGGCGCCGTTCTAATGGATCGGTATAATGGCAAGGATTGCCACCGCAGGATTTGCGAGTTAATCACCAGAGTTGGTGAACAGTCGTTGTGATGCCTCAACCTAGTTGGGATCGGTGTACAGGGGTCATACGCGTGTATAAGCAAGTTGCTTAACACTGGATTTTTGCGAGTTAGCATAGGGGCGTTGGACGCCCAACTGTTTAGGTGCTCATGGAGCACAAGTATCGCTTAGCCGAGAGAGCTGATTAGTTGGCGCATTAGCCTTTGCCCAGTGTGGCCAGAGTTGATAGATTGTTTGGGTCATAGATTGACGACTAGTTGTGGGTTTTGCTCAGTGAGCGTAGTGGTCGCGTGGCGACGATCAGCGGGTTCGCTTGGGGACGATCCGTGCCTGCACCATGTTTGTGGACTGTGGGCCTGTAGCCCAGTAGGCAGGCGCAGTCCGTTGTGAGAGACAGCGGCCCGAGATCGGAGGGCGGGGCATGATAGAGATTTGGTCGGGGCGGTAGTCCGAGCGGTGACCCGAGGATGTGGAATGCCACATGTGAGCCTTGAGGCTGTTTGTACACTGAGAGTGTGGCTGTGACCAAGCCGTAGTGCTAGTGGTGATTAAGGTACTGTAGCTCCTAGTGGGAGTGTTGGAGCGGTAACCTTAAGTGAGGATCTACCCATATTACGATTGGACCTGCGTGCTAGCGAGAGCCATTGCACAGTGCTGGACTAGCTTTGGGCTATAGGCCCTATTGGACCATGGTCTGTGAATCCATTAGTTGTCCGAGATATCGGGTTAGCTGATAACCCATGGACTTTGAGCGCTAGTAGCGTGTGAGATAGTTGAGGACTCATGGATTGGCTTTTGCCCTCCACATTAGGCAGCTGAGCGATCGAAAAGAAAATACGGTAAATGTAATTAGTTGCAGATGCAACCTCGTTATGAAAAGAATGATGGCAGAATTAAAGTGAAAATTTCGCAAGTAAAAACTGAGTCATTCGTGGCAATCGAGAGAGCAAGTGCTCTATTGTGTCTTTCACCTATGTGGTGAAGGTGGCCAGATACCAGGTCTGAGTTTGTCCCTGGATTGAGAGAGGGATTCATTAGTGAGTTGTTCGTGTGACCTGGCGAGCGGGCAGTTTGAGGCCCAGTAACGACATATAGTGAGCCCCAATAGTGGGACAAGATTCCTCCCTCTCGATCAAGTAGGAGTCGAGATGTGATTCAAGTTTCGAGGACGAAACTTATTTTAAGGGGGGTAGAATGTAATGTACCAGATTTATGGTATATAAATAATATAAATAAAAATGGTATGAAATACTATTTTTATTGGATTCGGAGAAAAGTGCTAAATTATGGTTTATTCAAAATAGGGGAGAGTGTAGTACATCAATTTCCGCGAAAAGGCGAAGTTCAGCAAAAATACTTGTAACGCATTTCAAATGTAATTACAAGTGAGTTGGAAGTATTGCGAATCGATGCAAAAGTCATCGAGTCGAAAAGTGAGTTGGAGTTGAGAATTTGAAGTTTCAATTGTGAAGCTTAGGTCATCTTGTTTGGCGATTTCCGCAAAAAGTGCGAAGTTCAGCAAAAATACTTGTAACGCATTTCAAATGTAATTACAAGTGAGTTGGAAGCATTGCGAATCGATGCAAAAGTCATCGAGTCGAAAAGTGAGTTGGAGTTGAGAAATTGAAGCTTCAATTGTGAAGCATAGGTCCTTGTTTGGCGATTTCCGCAAAAAGTGCGAAATTCAACAAGAATACTTGTAACACATTTCAAATGTAATTACAAGTGAGTTGAAAGCATTTTGAATCGATACAAAAGTCATCGAGTCGAAAAGTGAGTTGTAGTTGGAAATCGAAGCTTCAAGCTTGTAAAAGGTAGACCCACGTTCGCCGAATTCGCAAAATGGCGAAATGCGGCGAGAAGACTTGTAACATGTTTTAAATATGATTACAGTCGAGTTCGGTGTGTTTCGGGCTGACGCGAAGGGCATCGGGTCGAAAAGTGACTTGAACCCCAAGGACTTAGCAAATTCTGGAATTTCTGAAATTCGTAATCACGAAGCATTTTCGGAGCCCTGTTTCGGAGGCTTAGAGTGCCCCAAAAATTTAAAAGAAATCTTGGGATGTCTCACAAAAGTTTTCTGAGTAAAAGGGGTTAAAAACCTAGGTGAGCGATTAAGGGAAAATTGGAGAACGAAGCGAAGAAACATGCTTCGTAAATTCTGAAACTGCAGTTTTTGACAGTGCAGTTTATCGCGAAGATTTTTCAGGGCTCTCTTTCGAAGGCTTAGAATGGTCCAAAAATTTAAAAGAAATCGTGGGGTGTCTCACAAAATTTTTCTGAGTAAAAGGGGTGAAAAATCTAGGTGAGCGATTAAGGAAAAATTGGAGAACGAAGCGAAGAAAAATGCTTCGTAAATTCTGAAACTGCAGTTTTGACAGTGCAGTTTATCGCGAAGCTTTTTTGGGGCTCTCTTTCGAGAGCTTAGAGTAGTCCAAAAATTTAAACAAAATCATGGAAAGTTTAAGAAAAATTTGTAGAATAAAGGGGAGAAGAAAAAATTTATTTTCGATCTCCCAGCTGACGGCAAAGCGCAGTGAAAAGAGGGTACTCAAATTTGCTCACTGCAGGAAAACTGCAGCATTTTAAAGGGTATTTGAGTAAAATTGGGGTTAAGTTGGGGGCTTTTTGGTAAAATCACTCCTTTCCCCCACCTACCCCTGCAGAGAGTAAATACTCTACTCTCTCCTCTCTTTTGAAACTCACACTCTCTCTCTCTCACGTTTTCTCTCCCTCTCAGCTGAAGTGAGAAACGAAAGAGGAGAAGGAAAGGAGGAAGAAGAAGGAAAGGAGAAGAAGAAGGGGAAGAAGAAGGAGGAAGAAGGTAAGTTAAACTCTCTTTCTCTCTCTCTCTCTCTCTCTCTGGGCAGCATAGCTGCTGCGCAAGGCAGCTGCATGGCTGCCTTGCGCAGCTGCTGAGGCTGCAGCAGCTGCTGCTGCCACCAACAGTAGCAGCAGCAGCTGCAGAATCTGCTGCCTGGGCAGCAGCTGCGAAAGCTGCTGTCCAGCAGCAGAATTTGTAGATCAAAAACAAAAAAAAAAAAAAAAGGGGAAAGAAAGAGAGAGTGGGCAGCTGCATTGGCAGCTACCTTGGCAGCTGCCTTGTGCAGCTGCCTTGGCTGGCTGCAGCTGCTGCTGCTGCAAGCATCAGCAGCAGCTGCAGCAGGAGCTGCTGCTTGGGCAGCAGCTAAACATGCTGCTGCCCAGGCAGCAGGGGAACTTTACAAAAAAAAAAAAAAAAAAGAGAAAGGAAGAAAAGAAGAAAAGAGAAGGGAAAAAGAAAGAAAAGAAAAGAAGAAAACAAGGAAGATAAAAATTTCTTCTATTCTCTTTTCTCCAATTCAAAAAAAAAATTAACAATTTCTCGACTTACCAAAATGCAAAATCGATGAATTGGGAGAAATTGCTCAAATTGAGCTTTTCTCAAGTTTTTGAGAGCATTTTGACCCCGGATCGAGTTGAGCAAGTTTCTTTTTGGCAACATGCCATGGGATGATCATCTTTCTCCCATTTCTGTAAACCAATCAAAAAGTAGCCTTTTTGTGGGGAAAAGTGATCTAATAAGGGTTGTTCCCCTTTTCTTGCCAAAAAGGGGTTAATTTTACCGCTTTGTTAAATTTAGTGAATCACGTAAAAGCAATTGCTTTATTTTCCTTCCTTACAACGTAGGGAAACCTCAGAGGCAAAAAGAGCTAGAACTGTCTCCTCCAGGAACCCAGAAAGCACATCGAGGTGGGGGATTCTTCCGAAAATGGGTGATCTCTCCACTGTTTCCTTTGCTTTCTGACCTAGAAGCATGTTAGTAAGTATTTAGGGAATGAATACCATGTATGTGATAATAGGGGCTTAACCCTAAGAGCGGATTATATTAAACCTATTGTAGGTTAAATTGTGCATGAGTATAAGAAGTAAAGGATTTATGTGTAGAGTGATCATGTTAGGAAATAACCCTAGAATATTATGTGGATAAAAATAGAGAAAATGCATGATGGTTGTAAGACCTAGGAGAAAACCTAGAATAAGGATTTAATGAGTGGCATGTCAACCTAGGAGTTAATCCTAGAAGAACGAGTGGCATCAACTTAGGAGATAACCTAAGGTTGAATATAGAGTATTTAACATAGAGTTATGAACTCTAGGACAAGTGAAGCATGGAAAAACATACGGTCAATGTACTCTAGGTTAATGTGAAAAAGAGAAAATCATAGAGTTAATAAACTCTAGGGATAACGAAAAGTGGAACTTAGAGTCAATGAACTCTAGGGTGAAAATGATGAGGAGCTAAAAAATAGAGTTAATGAACTCTAGGAATAAGTTGAATGCAATTAGAGTTAATAAACTCTAGGCCAATGTAAAGTAAATGTAGAGTTAATAACTCTAGGCCAATGTAAAGTGAATGTAAAGTTAATAACTCTAGGCCAGGATATTCGAGATGATTAATGTCCTTGTGACATAGTGAAACCCTAAGTTTAATTATGAACATAGGGTTGCAAAATGAGAACAAGCAAGTAGGAAGAGTTGAAAAGGGCTAAGAAGCTAAGAAATTGCCAAGTGGCAAGGTTAAGAGAAAATGTGAACAAACGAGATGTTCAATCTAAAATGGTGTTAGAGACACCCAAGTTATCCTAGAGTAAAGAATTTAGGATAAAGAAAGAAAAGTAAAAGAGAAAGCATTGAGGCATGAATGCTAACGGGAGGGTTGAGCATATGTCACTACCGGGTAGATGAGTGCCAAGGTGCTTTAAACTCATATGAAACCAAAAGTGTAAAGGGAATGTTAAAGAAAAGGTAAACAGGAAAAATAAAGTACATTGGGCCGGGTACTACGGGAGGCGGTGCCACAACCTGTTCTTGTTTGATTGGGGTTGTAGGCATCCGTCTTTTGGAACCCTCGGACCCATTAAAGAAAAGTCCAAATGGCTAATTGGGAGGGTTGAGCATATGTCACTCCCAAGTGAATTAAAGTAAAAAGGGCAAGTTGCCGATGGGAGGGTTGAGCAGATTTCACTCCCTAGTGAATGAGTGCCAAGGTGCTGTAAACTCATTCGAGACGAGGGGGTTGAGCAGATTTCACTCTCGAGGAAAATGAGTGCCAAGGTGCCTTAAACTCATTTGAGGCAATGAGAAAAGAAAAGAGAAAAAGAAAAGCTATCGATAACCTTGGACTGTCTCGCCTTATGGTAGCATGACTGCCGGGCTGGGGCCTGTTGGGGGCGAGATTTTCCAAGGGGCGAGTAGCTTGAGATTAAAACACAAGAATGTGAAAAGAATAAAGAGGTAATAGAGTGGCCTAGGTGGCCGGATTAACATAACCCTTTTGTAGCGGCATAGTGGCCGAACTTATGGATAGTAGCCCAGAGTGGCACGATTGATAGCAGTGAGTCAGGGAACATACACAGATAGTGTAGATTTATTCATACAGGTTATGATCATGTTAGTCAGCATCTGCAGTTATTTATAGCATAGTTATCTTGCTATCCTGCTTCCATTGGACCAAGTGGTGTAGAACATTCTTTCTCGGTGGTTGAACCCACTGGGAACTCTGTCGGAGTTCTCACACCCCTTGGGTGACCCCCCCCCCCCCCCCACAGGTTCGGGTATGGATACAGCGGACGAGACGGCTCAGATGCATACGGCGAGGCATACGACAAGGGCAAGGGCCTAGCAGCATAGAGACCTAGAGGGTCTAGCAGAGGTACCATTTATATATTTCTTGAGTGAACCTTGTATGGTGAGGAATTATGTAAAAGAAATTGTAATAATTTTATTTGCAAGTTTCAGAAATGTAAAGTGTAATAAATTTAATTTTTCGGTTCACTCCTAGATGCTTTCATTTCTGTTTTAACTGTTTGTTACTGAATGAAAGTTTCAAATTTATAGTGATTTTTAGTACTCTGATATTGTGCTTCCGCATACACTGGTTGTGTTATTATGGATGTTACCGTTCCTTTCGGGTAGAAAAAGGTCTTACCCGATTGGCGAGTCTGTTGGCGTGCCCGAACCGTACAAATTGGCGGACTCGGGGCGTGACAACGTCGAGCATCTATGTCGACGGGTCGCACCGCTCACAAAGAGCCACGAACACCTGTAACACCTGACCACGTCGAGCATCTACGTCGACGGGCCGCACCGCTCGCACCTTGGTGCCTCAAAACCCCATAACTACGGGGGCCCCACTACGTCACCTCGCGGGTTTACACGGTTCATAGACCACTTTTCCGGAAAAGCGCACCCTTTGCGGTGGCCAAACCGCGGGTGCGCGTGCTGCAGCCTCGAGCATAGTAACCAAGTACACATGATAGAACCCAATAGTAACAACCATAGAGATTTCAAATTATTAGCATAGTTAGACGAGTAATTAAAAGAAATGTTTACAGTTTTCGAGTGCCCCACACTAAGTCTCAGAACGAAAACCCACCGTCAAACACGAAGAAGGAGATGTGCGGGAACTCCAGCTAAAACGCTCCCACCTTGTGCCCGACAAAGCTACAGTAAGAAATAATGTTAAAAACATCGTCATGGTAAAAAACGCTCAAAAACGGGACGAAACGGGCTAAAAACGGAGCTTCCGGACTCTTAGGCTGAGGGCGGTGCACGGGTCCAGGCGTGGACCGGGTCCACGACAACAGAAGGCGACGGCGCAGGCCGGGAGCATGCCGCAGTGGTGGACCGCTGCGGCTTGGGCCGGGCCGCGCACGGTAGGAAGCGCGCACCAGGTCCACCTTGCTTCCGCTGCGATGGCGAGCACCGGGTGCACGCCTGGCGCGTGCACCGCGCGGCCTGGGCTGGGCTGGCGCACGCGCCCGTGCGCCAGGTCTGCCCCGCTGGGCCGTGGAGGTGTGCGCCGGGTGCACGCCTGGCGCGTGCACCGCGCGGCCCAGGCTGGGCTGGCGCACGCGCCCGTGCGCCGGGTCCGCACCGCTGGGCCGTGGAGGCGTGCGCCGGGTGCACGCCTGGCCCGGTGGACCGCGCGGCCTGAAGCCGTACGGGGTGAACAGTGTTTCCTGTTTTTCGTCCCCCGCGGCTCAGGTGACGACCCCGCGAACACGGCGACTGCGACGGTGAACCCGTGAATACCATAACGGCGGTGGCGGCCTCCCGTTTAACAACGGCGGCGGCGGCTTCCCGTTACCACAAAACCCACATCTCGCGGGATGTCCGAACAACCGACCCCCAAACCTTCGACCCCACAGAAATTGCAAAAAGAAAGGCAATAAGAGGGGTTTTCCCCGATCGCTTACCTTGATACTGCGAGGAAGGAGAAGGTGGGTCGTCCCTCTTGCGCCGAACGTAGAACTCCCCGAGAGATGAATTCCCCCTTTTCTTCCTTCTCCTTTCCTCGGTTCTACACGCCAATACTTGAATTGAGAAAGGGGGATTGGAGCTTTTTTTTTTTTTTTTTTGTACGCCCCCCGGAACCCTAACACACGAGAATGGGAAAATGGGAGTGAACCCTAAATCCCCAAACTAAAGAATTAAACTAAATCCCCAAACTAAAGAATTAAACGATCGGGGTGCGAGCCGGGGTCTAATTTACCTCGAAAAGCGTGCCGATCGCTCGCACGCCTTTTGGTGCATCCGGAACTGCTAGTAACCTTCAAAAATTTATTCTGGGAGATCCCGGGGTCGGAATCCGAATCCGATTTCGCCACCGTTCTCCGTTTCGCGAGCTCTAACACCTAAAAATACCCGCGAGCCCCGACGGTCTGCCCAGAAGTAAACAAATTATTAACCCCCCTGCTGGACCACTAAAAGAGGTAAATAAATAAGTAATTTTCCGAAGTCAAATAAAAAGGCGGTTACTACAGCCGAGGGAGGGGGGGCGCGTCGGGAACACGCGCGGAGCCCTGGCGCTGTGTCAGCAGGGAGGCCACGTGTCGGCCTCCCATTGGGCAGTCAGCGCGACGCGACGCGCTGATGTGACGCGACGCAGCTACCCCGGGCGGTAGTGCGGTCCACGTGGCAGCCTCTGATTGGCTGCCATTGGTCCGTGGTCGCGGTGCACGGGTCCAGGGACACGTGTCGCCTCACCATTGGCCGAGCGACGCTGACGTGGCGCCTAGTTGGCATGGCGTGGACCTGTGGACCGCGACTGGGCGGTTATTGTAGCCGCCCGAAAACTTTCGGGCGCCCGAAAAGATGCGCCCAAAAGTTCGGGCTCGGCCTATATAGGGCCGAATGGCCCCATTTTCCTCCTTTTCACCCTTTTGGCTTCACCCGAGCGTACCAGGAAGGGAGTGGGCGACTTCGAGGCGGGGTTTTCGAGGGCGCACGAGCGCGCCGTGGACTCCGTGGAGCGCGCATGGTGCTCCAAAGAGGCTAATGGGCGCGATGGACGTCACGGCATTGTCGAGGTAGGCCCCGTGTGTCGTTTTTGTGGTATTTTTGGCACAGTTTTGAAGTTTCCTTTTTGATTTTGGATTTGACCCCATGCCCACGTGCGTGTTAGGGACCCAACTTTTCTGTGCCGTTTTACTGCGCGAGTTTCGCGGGCGTTTTGGACGAGCCTCATTTTACTTGCAAGCTCATGGAGGTGTGCACCGTTTTGCGTGCGGATTCGGCGAATGCATGCAGTTTTGGACGCGAACTCTGAAAACATGCACCGTTTTGCGTGCAACGTTGAGAAAAGAACATGCACCGTTTTGCGTGCCAATACGAGGTATATGCTCCGTTTTGTGTGCAGGTTGGACTAACGGGCACCGTTTTGCGTGCAGACTCTAACATTTGCGTCTCGTTTTACGTGCAGGGCCAAAAAAATATGCACCGTTTTGCGTGAAACCCTACAGTAGACTTGCACCGTTTTGCGTGCCAATACGGGGTACGACTCCGTTTTGCATGCGGGTTGGACCAATGCGCACCGTTTTACATGTAGATTCTAATGGCTTGCATCGTTTTTCGTGCAGGGCTAGGAAAGATATGCACCGTTTTGTGTGCAACCCTACAGTCAGACGTGCACCGTTTTGCGTGCAGATTCGAGGTACGTGCACCGTTTCGCGTGCAGATCGTGTTGTCGCGCACAGTTTTGCGTGCCGACCCTAATATTGTGCATTATTTCTCATGCAGGGTCAGAAAGGACGTGCACCATTTTGCGTGCAACCTTAAGAGAAGCATGCTCCGTTTTGCGTGCAAACCCGAGGTACGTGCACCGTTTTGCGTGCAGGTTGTGTACTCGCGCACCATTTTGCGTGCAGGTTAAAATGGCGCGCACCGTTTTGCGTGAGGATTTGTAATGATGTGCACTATTTTGCGTGCAGGTATGGTGGACGTGCACCGTTTTTCGTGCAGACTCGAGGGATGTGCACCGTTTTGCGTGCAAGCTCGAGGAGACAAGTGGAATCGCGCGGAGACCAATTGCAAGTGTCTACAAGCAATTGGGTACACTACAAGGTGGGGAATTCTGCCGAAATTGGGTGACCTCTCCCCTTGCTCCTTTGCTTTTCGATTCGAAGTATGATAGTAGCCTGTTAGAGGCGTTAGGTAATTATGATTATGATTGCCTGTGTAGATTGATTCAGATGAAAAAGTGCAACTTTTTGTTGCCAGAGATAGAGGAATAGATGTGCATGTGCAAATGGACACAGAGGAAAAGTGCAACTGTTGGTTGCCAAAGATACATGATGAATATGCATGCGTAGAAGTAATTACTATTTGATGAATGAAATGAAATAATTGCATGCATGAGAAAGATTAGCTATTTATGATTTGTGATCAGGTTAGGGTATAACCCTAGGAATCATGTGACATAAGGGAACAACATTGGTTGGTAGTAAGACTAGGAGAAAACCTAGTATAGGGGTTTGACGAGTGACATCAACTTAGGAGTTATCCTAGGGTGGACGAGTGGCATGGTCTTAGGTGATAACCTAAGGACACTGGATAGAGTGATCAACATAGAGTCAGGGAACTCAAGGATATATGACATGGGACTTAGGTAAAGGAAACCTAAGGAGAGCTAGGGATCAACATAGAGTCAGGGAACACTAGAATGAGTGTGACATGGAACTTAGGTAAAGGGAACCTAAGGTGAGCTAGAAGAGTTTAAACTCACAGACAGAAAAATAGAGTTAAGTTGACTCTAGGATTCAGTAAGGGATCAGGAAAATGGGAAAAATGGATCAATTGTGGAGACATGAAAGGAAAAACAGGAAATTAGAGTCAGTGTATGTGAGGTCCCGGAATCCCCCACGTAGGGCTTGCTGGTTGTTGAGCAGCTTTTAGTGGCCTTTGGGAGAGTTTGTGCGCGTGTCGGGCCCGAGAATTGGATTTGTGGTGCAATTTGGGTTTTAGTTGCATCACTGGAGGCCTGCGTGGTGTGTCGGTAGTGGTTGCGCGCATTTTGGACTCAAGTGTTGGACTTTGGGCTTAAAAGGAGATCCCGTGGGAATTTGGAGGACCCGTCGGGTGTTTAGAAGTGGTTTTGCGCGATTCAGATGTCAAAATTGGACTCCGGGCGAAGTTTGGATAAAATATTACCTCTCCGGTCGCCTTCGGGAATTTTTAGAGTTGGAATTTGGCAAATCGGATCGAGTGGGCATTCGGCAAATTTTCGGTTGAGAATTTGGAGAAATGGACATCGTTTTTGGATTCAGCGCGCGAAATCGCTAAGAATGGACTATTTATTCGTTGGTTTTGGCGTCCGATAGGCGTGCGCGTTTTTCGAGGCGACGCGGCATGCAAACCGAGGCGTTGGTGCGATGCGAAATTCGGGGTGGCGTGGCACGTTTCTCGAGGGCGTACGGCCGTTGGCGCGGCAGGCAGGCGCGCTTGGGAAGCGCGCTTGCGACGTGGGGCACACGCGGGGGGCCGCCACGTGGCGGGCCCCCACTGGCGCCCGCTCGGGCGCGCGTGACACCGCGCCCGTGTGGCGCCCCCGTGTCCCGCGCTTGCGCGGGCACGGTGTCACGCGCCCGTGTGGCGCGCGGGCTGCGCGCCCGCGTGGCGCAGCCACGTGGCGCGGGCGCGGTCGCCTGCGCCTGGTGCACCGCTTTTGTGCCGTGGACCGTCGGGTGGAGGGCCCCCATTGGGCGTGCACCGTGGACCCGGTCCACCCTGACCCTTCTCCCCTCTATTTTCTTCTCTTCTTCTTCCTTTTCCTCCCCGCGCACCTTTTCTCCTCCATTTTTCTTTCTTTCTTCTTCAACCGAGCGAGAGAGGAAGTGAGGAGGGGACTTTGGTGGGGTGCGGCGGAGCGTCGTGGGCCTCGTGGAGCGTGCGAGTTTTTCCAACGGAGCGTTTCGGCGGCGGCGGCGTAGTCGGGTAGGTCCCGTGTGTTAATTTTACGGTTTTTTTAGCACTGTTTTGGAGCGATATTTTGGCTGTGAATTAACCCTCTTGCTCTTGTCTGTGTTTGGGACTGTGTTCTTCTGCACCGTTTTGCGTGCGATCCCCGACGGCGGACTCCGTTTTGCGTGCGGACTCCGTTTTGCGTGCGGATTTTGGTACTGTGCACCGTTTTGCGTGCGGATTTCGGCACCGTGCACCGTTTTGCGTGCGGATTCCGGCACTGTGCACCGTTTTGCGTGCGGATTTTGGCACTGTGCACCGTTTTGCGTGCGGACTCCGTTTTGCGTGCGGATTCCGGCACTGTGCACCGTTTTGCGTGCGGACTCCGTTTTGTGTGCGGATTTCGGCACCATACTCCGTTTTGCGTGCGGACTCCGGCAGCGGACATCGTTTTGCGTGCGGATCGCGTGGAGGCCAATTGCATGTGTCTACAAGCAATTGGTGGCACATTGAGGTGGGTGGCCTTATCTCCAAGTTTTATGGACTGTACAGTATTTCTACTCATGTAGGACTATGCATGATAGCTTATTTTCTTGTGTAGCATGCTAGATTGTAGGAATTGTTATTCCTTTTATCATCTGTTAATATAGTTATCTTGGAACTTGACCTAGCACCCCCGTCATATGTTGCATGTGTAACCAGACCAGTAGAAAACCCTCACTTGGGCTAGGGTTATTTATGCTTAGACATCCACACTGTTCTTTCATTCCTGACATAGTGTTATCCTCGCCCGGGTAGTGGGTCGAGAGGTCGGGACTTTCTTTTAGTGTGGGATGGTTTTGCACTCTTGCTTGGGAGCAGAGTGGAGTCTGGTAGTTGTAGTGGGTTGCTTACCTGTGCCGGGAGCCGTTTGGGTAAACGGTAGTCCCGGGAGGTCTTGTTTCCCTGTTGTGCCGTCGTGGAGGGAGCCGTTGCGCAGACGGCAGTCCCGGGCCGTCGTGTATCTTCCGGTCAGTGATGTTGGGAACCGTTGGGGTTAACGGTGGTCCCGGGTCATTGAGTGTTGTCCTACCAGTACTGTTGTCCTGAGTTGTGGGTCGTTCCTGGCTGTGGAGTACCTCCAGCCAGTGTGCTTTGTGCTGCGAGCTGTTGGAGAGTCTAGTGTCTCGTGTTTCGTGTGAGCTGATCAGCTGAGTCGTCGAGAGTGCTCCGACTGTTGTGCGAGATATTTGGGGATCTTGAGTCCTACCGTTCTGGGAGTGAGCGTGGTTTTTGACTATAGCCTGCTTATGCCAATTTGTGATACTCTATGCCGCGCCGTTTTCCTCAGTTGGAGTCGCGTCCCTGAGATGCCGCTGTGGATACGATGGTTGGCCTGTTGAGGCAGTTTTCCGCAGTGGATGCAACGATGGGCCTGTTGAGGCAGTTTTGCGCGAGGGGTGAGTTAGTCGGGCAGGACACCCCACGTAAATCCCGTCCTCATGTGGATGTGTGGTAGTGGGCAGGTGCGTTCCTAGTCGACAGGCGCAGGCTTGACTGGACCCTATGACGCAGTCAGTTCGATTGGGTCTATTGAGCACCTTGGGTGCGAGTGGTCCTTTTTACTTTCATCTGTTCCACTTTTTGAGTATCTAGATAGAGGCATGGTAGCTGTAGAGTAGCTCCAGCTTTTCTTGTACAGATTTCATTGCACTGTCATCTTTTACCTCTAGTAGACTTAGTGGGCAGACCGTTGGGCTTGTTGACGGCACCCACTGAGAACTACTATGGGAAGTAGTTCTCACACCCGTCGTGGTGTCTTTTCCCCAGGAACTTCTTCTCCTGTTCCTATTGCTCCAGTTGCTGATCCTTCTGACCGAGGCGAGGGAGTCGCGGGCTAGTTCACTACCCGTCGTTGGAGTGCAGCGGTACCCCTTCAGAGGAGAGCTTCAGTAGATTAGTTTACTTCTTTTTCCTCTGTTGAGAGACCTTTGTTGTGAGGTATAGAGTTGTACTTTATTTTACAGTTTGAGCGACTGATGTAGTGAGGATATTTTTGTAGTGAGAGCTTGTACACCGATGTACTTTATTGGAGATATCTTCCTTTTGAGTTTTGTATCAGAGGACTTTGTATACGATCGTATTTGGGAGATGGATATTGTATTATTTTCAGTTGTACAGTGTTTGGTTATCAGTTCTTAGTAGTTTACTTTCAGCTCTGATATCTGTATTTCTTGTTGGGTCGTAAATAATACGGATCTAAATAGGGGAAGAAACACCTAGAGGGGGGTGAATAGGTGTAAACGTATAAACACTCAAAAATCGTTGCGATAAAAACCCAATGCGGAAATGAAAATAACTCGCAAGATTTTTACGTGGAAAACTCCATCACCGGAGTAAAAAACCACGGGACCGATAACACGGCAGAAATCCACTAGAATTAAAACACGTACAAGGTGATTTACCGTACACACTTACGACTCAACCTTTTCCATACGCTCCTAGAGGATCTTCTCCGCTCGCTCCAGACGCTTCTCGAATCCACGATCTGCGCCCAACGCCGAATCCACGGCGTCCAACGTCGAATCCACGACGTCCGACCGAATCCACGGTCTTCACCCAATAGCACCCTTCGAATCCACGAACGTGCCTCGCTCCGAATCCACGAGAGCGATTGAACCTTGAATCCACAAGGACACGCGAATCCACGCGCTGATTTTGGGGTAATCGTTGTTTTTGGGTGGTGATGATCCGCCGAATACTTAGATCAAAGATAGATCGGAAATACCATCTAAGTATTCATTAGTTTGATTCAACTCAAGATGTGAGTATGAAAACCTAGAATCAAACTAATCAATATAGATGAAGAAACATAGAGTATTCTCTAATGATTTCCTTTCTTCTCTATATGTGGATCTATAGCCGTATAAGATGATATATGAAAATGACGGCTATGTGGATTGACCCTAGAAAGAAAGACATAGGGTCTATTTATAGGTTAGAAACCCTAGGAAGGAGATAAGAATCAAAAACCTGCCATTTCTGGAATTTTACGGACGGCGATCCGGATCGTGATAACTGAGATCCGGATCGTCATAACGAAACAGCCAATTCCAGAAAAACGAAGGTTCGGGATCCGGATCATGTGACTACGATCCGGATCGTTCATACAGTTTACCAAACATCAACGTTCGGGATCCGGATTGCGAAGCAAGATCCGGATCGTTCAAGGTAGATGGTAAACTCAACGTTCGGGATCCGGATCAAGAGACTACGATCCGGATTGCGACGATGTATGAACGAACCACCTTCGGGATCCGGATCGAACAGCCTGATCCGGATCCTGAACATGTCCCAAGTCCAGTTTTTGATTTTTATGCAATGAAAGATTCTTCCAAGTGTTTCTACACTACAAGAAGTATTCGGATCACACAAATTCTTTAGTTAAACATACCTGATCCTTTTGAATTCTTCTTTCTTGAGATTGAGTTAAATGATCCAACTTTCTTCACCTTCAATCTTCAGGACTTGAAACTTTCACGAAATTACGCCAACTCAAATTCCGTAACAATCTCCCCCTTTGGCGGTTTCGTGACAAAACACAGATCCACTAAAGAAAATTCAAAAAGATATTTTTGTTGCTATCACCATACAACAGAAATTTACAATGGAGATCCAAAATACAATACATGAGTTAAACTCCTAAAACAGACTCTAGACTTAGACATCTGTACTCTCTGCAAAAAGAAATCATTCTTGACAAAAGAAATCGTTAGATACCTCAAGAATTTTGTATCATTCAAAAACCACAAACAGAGATGAAGTTTAAACTCATTTATACTTATCATGACATTTATATTCAGATATGTAAACTGATCATAGTTAAAAAACACCAACATATCTTCTTTGCACGTAAAAACCAAATGTCATGAACATGTTTGTGACAAACTTAAATATATATAGATACGTAATTGATCAGAGTTAAGAACCAACATATCTTCTATGCAATCAAAAACCAAGTGTCACAAACTTGTTAGTGAACAACAACTTGTTAGTTATATTACATGCCCAAATAGTTAGCAAATAGTTAGTCGAGGCATGCATTCATACAGCTGAAAAACCTCAAGTTGAGAATGGAAGTTGGAGTAATACTTACCTTGATGTTCATCCAGTTTTCATATCAAACATTGTTCACTTACCTTGATGTTTCATGCAGTCAACATTGTTCAAAGTTCTCTCTAACTCTCTCCCCCTTTTTGTCACAAAACAAAGCCAAAATGTAGTTAAGACTACGAAATGTGAGGAGAGTAAAAAGTTCCAATAAAATGTAAAACCTGAGAACTAAGCTAACGTAAGTATAAAACTAAATCCTAAAATCGTAATCCTGCACAAAAGGAAAGGAAAAGAAAATGAGTCAAAAGTAATCAGTTGTCAGAATCTGAGTCTTCAGAGCTTGTGCAACCCATCTTAGAGAGTATCTTTCGCATCCGCTTGTCCATTGAATTGATCTTCTTCGTTATGGTAATGTGAGCTGCCGTTGTAATCTCAAGCTCTTTGGTAATTCGTTGTTGCTCCGTCAAAATTTGTTCTTGCTTAACAGATAGTCGCTGTTGTTCCTTGATAATCGATGTTATTGATGCTTCATCATCTGTGCCAGTTGCTTGTCGAGATGGTGATGCGGCAGTGCTTGTACTGTGCTTTGTTCCAGATGCAGGAACTGGAGTGACATGCGGCAACTTATGGAGGGATTTGACAATAGTAGACTCATTTATCATGCTCAGACATTGATGATAAGTTGTTGAAGTAATGTCAACCTGAAATTTCTGTAAAATCCTCATTATAATCAAGGGAAATGGAATTCTCTCAGTGGGGTGAGGATGCTCAACATATCGCGCCATTCTATTCCAGATAATGTATGGAATGTTGATATTCAATGCCGTTGCCTCTGATCGATGTCCTATGAGATACAAAAACAGCAACCGGTCCCATCTCACAACCTTTGTCTGCATATTTGGAAGTATATTGTAGCATGTGATGAAGTTTAAGAAGCGATATTCAAGACGAAGTTCTTTAGATCGAACAGATTTTTCGGTTGATTGTGTTCCCTCGAGACAAATTCCCTCTATAACTTTTTGCCATAATGTGTTTGTCAAATTTACCCCCTTCAAGTAGTGAACTCCTTTCTTGCTGGCTTCCATTCCCAAAACCTCGCCAATCAATTGTGGAGTAATCTTAAACCTTGTGCCTTGGATGTTCGTGTAGAACTCCATAGGACCGTTCTCAACCTCTCGAAGATGTCGTGCATTAGTGTAGAAGGTCCTCACATGATGCAAACAGTAGCCAAGAGTTTCTGGGAAACGACATACTTGAATAAGGTTTGCTTGTTCAATCAGAAGGCCAAAGGCAGGGGAGTGACCTTGCAGAGCCTCAATGTTAACATGCCTTTCACCAATGCATTCGCGATGTGCAAAGGCTCGAAGACGATCAGTGTTAACGAATACTTCTTCCAAGCGATGTGGGGAGTCAGGAGCTATCGGCGTGTCAACATTAATGTCCTGTCGTAGCCCACAGCGTCTAGTTATTCTTTTTCTTTTCATGGAGATGATTGGTGCTGCCATTGATGCTTTTCCTGGTCCTTTATTTGCCTTGTCTTTTGATTTAACAGACGCCTTTCTCCTTGAATCATCAGACGGTTCTTGTTCATACATTGAGTCATCATCATCCGTCAATGCTGCCCAGTCAACCTCATGACAATCTACCTCTGTGTCACTGACCTCGACAAAATCACCTTTTTGTTGGAGGTTCTTGGCTCTCTTTAGTTTATTTGTAGGGCGAGTGTGTACCATTGAGACCAGGAGAAGGATTAACCAAGAGAAACACATTGAATTAAGTGCCATTGAACAAAATGCTTGAGTTAAGAAGGTGTCCTGTGAAAACCAACTCAAGAACACAAAAATTCTTAGTTTTCAAAATTGAAAAAAAATTGTACCCAAACAATCATAATCATGTAGAGAGACTAAGAATCAAGTTAGTTTTGCAAAAGGACTTTTAAAGATAGATCAATTGCATGATTTTCGAAAATCCTTATTATATGCCCTAAAACCGAAATTTTAGAAATCGAAGCCTAAAAATCCGTTAATCAGGAAAAAACCTAGCATATAATCAAAACTAAACAACCCAGAGTTCTTATTTCAAAAGAAATTTGATCAAAAACCATCCACAAACAAAATCGATCCAAGAATTTCGTACGTTTGAGGAGGAAAAGAGAAAAACGGTGAAAAACCGAGATTTTGATCAATAAAACTTACTTGGAACTGAAGAACTTGAGTTAGAAAGCTTCCAAGGAGGATGAAATCTAGAGAGAAGCGCTCTGGAAACTTTTGAACAAAAGATTGGAGTAAAAGAAATCAAAACCCTTTTGTTCTTTATAAAAACCTAGCCGCGATCCGGATCCTCCCGAGCTTGCGATCCGGATCGGCTACCCGCAGTGAAAAAACTGCGTTCGGGATCCGGATCGGCAGGTCCAATCCGGATCGTCAGCCCGCAGGAGAAAACCTGCGTTCGGGATCCGGATCACCTTGCCCGATCCGGATCGGCCCCAACTTTTTCTTTAGAAAAATTTCAGAGAAATTCAAGAAAAACCAGAAAAAGATTGTAAGCACAAAGGTGTATCAACTTTAAACAAAAAGCATCGTTTCACACAACAAGAATTAGATTATGCCAAATCTATCAGTAATATCCAAAAATGAAACGAAAATTTACAAGAATTAAATCCCTTAAAGTTGAACACCTTCAATTACATCTAACTTGATCTTATGAGTAATGCCTTTATCAAATAATCAATTCGGTAAAGAAAATGAAATACAAAGATCAATAGATGTTTGAAATCCCAAATATGGTAGATAATATTTCTAGACAATCTGTTGAAGAGAGTGGCTCTTTGAGCATCTTTCTTTAAAATCCCACCTTATACCAACCTTGAAATTTGACAGAGTCAAGTATTTCAACATGCATTTTACTTAATCAAAAATTTGAACAACCATGCTTGGTATACATGTGGTAGCTGCACACAATACTCGGACGACCGAGGTGGTAGCTCTTTCCTCCATGTGGTGGTAGTTTTCACACTCCTCATTGGGATGTAACTCTTTCCACATCTTTTAAGCATTTTACATTATCTTTGACTCCCCCTCAATTGGCTATCAATTATTTAAGATATAAAGTATTCAACCAAAAATTGATCTCGATTTCATACTCGACTAAACAGTCAAATAAGATAATGACTATACCAAGAGATCATTGAGAGAGAAATTGACTTTGATCACTTTAGAAGATGATTTAATTAACATAAACGATCATTGCAACAATGAAATATTATGATGGCAAAAGCATAATAAATTTCTAAATGTGTGAACAGATGCAATTAAAGTCAATTAAGGTCTATGCTCAATTACTATCCTATGTATAAACATAGATATTGAATAGAACAAAACAAATACAAAACCTATTTTAAGCAAAGGTTTCAAAAGAAGTTTATTTCAAAGAAAGCATACCAATTGCTTTTCGCAAATGAATAAAACGTTTTTGATCCAAAGGTTTGTTAAAAAGTCAGCTAATTGATCTTCAGTTGAAATATATGAAAGTTGAAGAGTATTTGATTCAACTAGCTCTCTAAGAAAATGATATCTAAGTTCAATATGTTTTGTTCTAGAGTGCAACACAGGGTTTTTAGAAATGTTAATTGCACTTGTGTTGTCACAAAGAATTGTTACCGAAGATGCTGAAATGCGGAAGTCACTCAATACGCTTTTCATCCAAATGAGTTGAGTTGAGCAACTTCCAGCTGAAATGTATTCCGCTTCGGCAGTCGAGAGTGCTATGCAATTCTGCTTTTTACTGTGCCATGCAACAAGGCAATGGCCAAGATAGAAGCATGCACCACTCGTGCTTTTCCGATCATCCACTGATCCTGTAGAGACCCTAAACCCCGTGCAGCTTTCCTGGTGAATCCACTGTTTACAACACCTGGTGTTGGTGTATCTGGTCCATGGTGCATCAAGGGGATGCCACAGATGGACCCAGTGTGTTAACTTTTACTGTGTTGGCTTTCGGCTGGATTTGCCGAAATTTTTATAGGGATTTTGGCCAAACAGAGGTTGGAATTGGATTCAGCACGGAAAAAAACGCTTGAGAACGGCTATTTGCTTGTTAAATTTGGAGTCCGGATGACCAAAAACGGGCTTCCGGAAGTTTTTGGAACTTTCTAGTGCACGGGGGTGTTGGTGGACCGCCGGTTGCCACGTGGCGGCCTGTAATTGGCCGGTTCGCGACATTCGGTCCACGGAGCGGCGCGGCCGGGTGCATGAGCCCGGCGCAGGACACGTGGCAGGCGGGGATTCGCTGGCCTTGGATGTGCGGTTCACTGGGTTTGACCTGCGGGTGCACGGTTTGAGCGCCGGTGCAGGAATCCTGGGCGGGACCTCGTGTCGGTCCCCGATTGGCGGGCGCTGGGGGGCTCGGTCCACGTAGTTCCCCGCGCGGGTGCATAGACCCGGCGCAGGGACACGTGGCGGCAGCTGAGTGGCGGGCTCAGTTCGCGCGGCGCACGCAATGCGTGGGGACCCGCCTCGGGACTGTAGGCGCAAAGGGGGGCGCTGACGCGGCTGTCGGCCGCACTCGAGTGCGCCACGCGTCGCAACGCGAGTGGTGGCCGCACTCGAGTGCGCCACGCGTCAGCGTGCAGTTGGGGGGCCGTACCTACCCCCGCTGACCGCGGGGCGGCCACGTGGCGCTCTGCGGGTCGTCGGCGCCGCTGTTCCCTGTTGCGGGGTGACGTGGCGTCACCTGGGGGTTTCGGGCGCGTCGGACGGGGCTTGTCCGACCGGATTTCCGGGCGCAAGGCGCCCGAATTCTGCGCCCGGAAACCCGGCCCACTTGTGCTTGGGCCCAGCCTATAAATAGGCTTCTTGGGCTTCTTCTAAGCCTTTTTTTTTCTCTTCTTTTCCCTGTGAGGCCTTCAGAGGAATTCTTCCCCACACCGAGCTTTACTCTTTGGAGGAATTTGAGGATTTTCGGAGGCACGCATCCCGAGGCTAACTATTTTACGGCGCGGCGCGACGCTTGTTCATCTTCGACCCGCTTCGTCCCTCTGCAGTGTTTGGGCTCTCCCGACTCACCCCGACCTCCTTTTTCGACGATTTTCACGCCATCGGATTCTAGACAGGTAGGACTTCAACTCCTGTGTTTTGAGCTACCTCGATTTCCGTGATGATCTTAGAGTTTTCCGAGCTCCCTTTTGACCCCTTTTCTTCGCGGATATTTGGACAGCACTGCGGTGTTCTTGCTGTAGCTTTGCGCACAGGCATCGGATCAAGGCGATTCAAAAGGCAAAATTCATCTACTCTTCGCAAGGAATCTCCTGGATTTTTCTCAGATTTTTCTGGATTGTGCACGAAGGTGAGAATCTCCTTTTCCTGCGGTTTGTTGTTACAGGAATTTGGTACAGTTTGGTTTGGGGTGCTTCCCTTGCCGGATTTTTATCTCAGTGTAGAGGACTCCGTTTTGGACGTGCAGGTACTTGTTTCGAAGCTATCGACGCGTAGAACACCGGGGTATTTTATCTGGAATTTATCGAGCACTTTCTGCAGGTGAATTACTGGCATCTCTGCGGCTGAATTTTCAGCATGGTTTCTCTTGGCAGATTTTGGGTGTTAAGCGTTTTTGTAACCTTGAGTTGTACCCAGGGACTGTTTGGCTGTGCTGGACCTGTTAGATTTGGTGTTGCAGTTTTCCTGGTATTATCAGCTGTAGGACTTGGACTGATCAGCGCATCAGGTGGGTGACCTCTTTTCAAGATCAGCGGACTGTGGACTAATTCTAACTTTAGGGACTTGCATGTTTTAATGTTTGATGTCCAGCATGCTAGAAGGCGTGAATTGATGTTCCTGTTATAGTTAGATGATCCTGTTATTATTCTTGCTCCCTAAGCTGTTAATTATTATTATCTTGCTCCCTACATGCTGTTGTTTATTATTTATCTTGGAACTTGACCTAGCACCACTGTCACATGTTGCATGTTCAGCCAGACTGTAGAAGACCTCAACTTGGGCTAGGTTTTATTGCTCTAGACATTCCCACATCACTTTTCTGTATATCACTCTGGACTTAGAGTTCTCCTCGCCCAAGTAGTGGGTCGAGAGGTCGGATTATTGTGGGATGCTTTTACACTCGTGTCTGGGGACCGAGTGGAGTTGTTAGCAGTCTGTAGACCAGGTTTCCTTGAGAAAGTGACTTGGGTTGTAGATTTGAGATCTTGAGAGCTATTTTGAGTGACAGTGAGTCTCGGCTGTGCAGTTTTCCAGCCTGTTGTGAGACAGGTGTCCTTTGGTTTCAGTCGATCTTGTTGATCGAGGATTTGGATTATAGCCTGCATGAGCCACATTTGAGCTCGACAGAGATGCGCGGATACTTTCCTCGGTGGGGTCGCTCCCCTCGAGAGCCACTCCGGAGTTGGGCCTGTTCTTCTATCGCGACTTGTCGACGCAGTGTTCCCTCTGGCTGGGCCAGTTAGTGGCAGTCACGGACACAGTCCCTCTGGCTGGGCCAGTTAGTGGCAGTCACGGACGCCCTACGTAAGTCCGGTCCCCCGGGACGTGACGGCAGTAGGTAGGCGCAGGTTTGACTGGACCCTATGCGGCAGTCAGTTGTGATTGGGTGATTCGAGTCGAGAGCTAGTTGTAGCATCATGTTCTTTCTGTCCCACTTTTGAGCATCTAGATTGAGGCATAGTAGCTGTAGAGATTACTTTACCAGCTTTTCCCTTTCCGCACTGCATTGTTACTTTTGCCTCTAGTGGACTTAGTGGGCAGACCGTCGGGCTTGTTGGCGGCACCCACTGAGAACTACTTGGGACGTAGTTCTCACACCCGTCGTGGTGGTTTTCCCCAGGGACTTCTTCTTCTGCTCCAGTTCCTGCCGCACCTGTTGCTGACCCGACTGATCGAGGTAAGGGAGTCGCGAGATAGATCCCTACCAGATGTCGCTTGAGAGTAGATGTACCTCCCTACTTTTGAGAGTTCTTGTCGAGTGACCTTGTAGTGAGGATTGAGTTGTACTCTTCTTTTGAGAGATATTTGTATTTTGGTGAGGACTCTGGTTGTATATTTATGAGAGTTGTATTTATTTTATCCAGCTTTTACTTTCAGCTCTGATATCTGTTTAGTATAGATCTCTTTTGCAGGTTAGTCGCTACGTCTATACGGGGCTTCCCGTATGGGCGGCGGATCTGTTGCGAGCCCGGGTCGCAGTTCCGACCCGGGGCGTGACAGATTAGAGTGGTATCAGAGCCTAGGATGTAGGTCATTGCGGACTTAGAAACCCTAGGCTTGTGGTTGGACCCTAGGATGACTTACGCGAGAGCCGTGATCTGTTAGCGAGAGTCTTGATTGGGTTCCTAACTCTCCCAGTGGATGGGATGAGTGATCGACATGTCTTCCTTCGGTGGCGACTATGTTGGCTGCAGACAACATAGTACTATGGAAGGGGACATGCCCTTTGACTTTCGCTAGATTGGGTCGTGTTTTGTTTGGGGTTCTAACTGTTTCTCTTTTTCCCTCAGGCGGGTGATGCCTCCGCGACGCACGATGTCGACGCGTTCGCAGCCTTCTTCCTCTGAGCCCGAGCCGGAGGACTCGGGGCAGGGACAGCAGAGTGAGGTTTTGGAGCTTCGTGCCCAGTTGGCACAGATGTCTGAGGCTGTGCAGCGCCAGGAGGAGACTTCCCGACGCCAGGAGGAGGCTTCCCGACGCCAGGAGGAGGCCTTGGGTCGGATGATGCTTATGTTAGAGCAGAGGTCGCAGCCTGTGGTAGCACCCCCTGAGAGTTCCCCTGTGCCCTCTTCGCCAGCTGCAGCGCCCCTGTGGTTCCGTCAGCACCAGCTGTTCCTGTCGAGCCGGTTTCCTGCAGACCACCGTCTGAGTCGTCGGGCCCTTTTTCTTCTTCTGAGCAGACAGGCAGCGGTAGATCTCTTGATGAGGTTCCGTCGGTTCGATCCATCCCGTTTCTCTTGGTCTGGGTGCTGAGCCATGGAAGGCCGAGACTTGGGTTACGGCCATGGAGCGTCACTTTGAGAGTTTATTCGTCGACGATCGGTTTCGGGTCTTCTTGGCAGCGCATTATCTGAGGGCAACGCCGAGGCTTGGTGGCGCGTGTGCGGCCTGCTGGTCCGTCTGGGACGCAGATTCTTCCGTGGGCGGGAGTTCCGCAGACTTCTTCTGGGCCTTCTTTCCTGAGAGTGTACGTCAGAGACTGGAGGAGCAGCTGAGGAATCTCCGCCAGGGGGATAGGGCCCGTGCATGTGTACATAGCTAACTTCAAAATCAGCTGTTGGCTAGTATCCTCACTGGCCAGGGATGAGGCTCACCAGGTTTACATGTTTGAGCGGGGGGCTGCGCCGGGACATTTATCACTTGTTCGCTCCCGCAGATTGCAGACATTAAGAGGCCTCGATGGAGCAGGCGTTATATGGTGAGTCTGGAGAGGTAGTTTATTGATGAGGTGGCTCCAGCCCCCGTAGGGACGCCTGGGGCGAAGCGCCGGCGGCCGGTGGAGGAGGGGCAGTCGAGTAGGCCAGGGACCCCCGAGACCCCCACGATTCCATCCTCAGGGTCGTGGACGTCAGGGGCGCCAGAGATCGGATCATCTCATCAGTCTTCGCAGCAGCGTCGTCCGCCTCGACCTCAGCAGTCATCCCAGCAGCAGCAGACTTCGCGGCAGCCCCGTCAGGAGCGATGTGTCTTTTGTGGAGGGCCGCACTTACCGATGCATTGTCAGCAGAGACACGGCCGTTGTTACCGTTGTGGACAGGCCGGTCACATTCAGAGTTCATGCCCCAGGGCAGGTCCTCCAGCTCCTTCCGCGCCCTCAGCACCTTCTGCTCCCCACTGACAGCAGGGCCTTCTGTGGCCTATGGTAGGCCTGATCAGGCTTCTTCCTCTTCGCGACAGTCAGAGCGACGTCCCCAGCGCAGAGCGGGCGAGTCTATGCCGCCCAGGTTGAGGATGCTTCAGCAGCCGATCATGTCGTCGCAGGTACTATTTTGATTTCTGCAGTTCGTACTCATGCTCTTTTTGATACCGTGCATCGCATTCATTTATTACTAGAGCATTGCATCCCTACATGGTATAGAGGTAGTTTCATTGTCGCATGCATTAGAGGTTCAGATTCCAGGCCATGTCTTGCATGTCGAGGAGTGTTGTAGGGATTGCCCGTACAGTTGGTGGACCCTGGGTCTGCCGGCAGACTTGCTCGTCTTGCGGCAGCTCCAGGATTTCGACGTT
>JAQNDB010000193.1:0-81311 GCA_029204045.2 Tillandsia leiboldiana | reverse complement strand
GCCCTTGTCGTATGCCTCGCCGTACATCTGAGCCGTTCGTCCGCGTATCCATACCCGAACCTGTGGGGGGGGGGGGTGGGGTCACCCAGGGGTGTGAGAACTCCGACAGAGTTCCCGTGGGTTCAACCACCGAGAAAGAAGTTCTACCCACTTGGTCCAATGGAAGCAGGATAGCAAGATAACTATGCATAAAATAACTGCAATGCTGACTAACATGATCATAACCTGTATGTAATCTACACTACTGTGTATGTTCCCTGACTCACTGCTATCAATCGGTGCCACTCGGGGCTACTATCCTAAGTGGCCACTATGCCGCTACAAAAGGTTATGTTAACCGGCCACCTAGGCCACTCTATTACCTCTTTATTCTTTTCACATTCTTGTGTTTTAATCTCAAGTACTCGCCCCTTGGAAAATCTCGCCCCCAAAGGCCCACCCGGCAGTCATCTACCATAAGGCGAGACAGTCCAAGTTATCGATAGCTTTTTTTTTCTCTTTTCTTTTCTCATTGCCTCAAATGAGTTTAAGGCACCTTGCACGCATTTTCCGCGAGAGTGAAATCTGCTCAACCCCCTCGTCTCGAATGAGTTTACAGCACCTTGGCACTCATTCACTATGGAGTGAAATCTGCTCAACCCTCCCATCGGCAACTTGCCCTTTTGTTACTTTAATTCACTTGGGAGTGACATATGCTCAACCCTCCCAATTAGCCATTTGGACTTTTCTTTAAGGGTCCGAGGGTTCCAAAGACGGATGCCTACAACCCCAATCAAACAAAACAGTTGTGGCACGCCTCCCGTAGTACCCGCCCAATGTACTTTATTTTTCCTGTTTACCTTTTCTTTAACATTCCCTTTACACTTTGGTTTCATATGAGTTTAAAGCACCTTGGCACTCATCTACCCGGTAGTGACATATGCTCAACCCTCCCGTTAGCATTCATGCCTCAAGCTTTCTCTTTTACTTTTCTTTCTTTATCCTAAATTCTTTACTCTAGGATAACGTGGGTGTCTCTAACACCATTTTAGATTGAACATCCGTTTGTTCACATTTTCTCTTACCTTGCCACTTGGCATTTCTTAGCTTCTTAGCCCTTTCAACTCTTCCTACTTGCTTGTTCTCATTTTGCAACCCTATGTTCATAATTAACTTAGGTTTCACTATGTCACAAGGACATTAATCATCTCGAATATCCTGGCCTAGAGTTATTAACTTTACATTCCTTACATTGGCCTAGAGTTATTAACTCTACATTTACTTTACATTGGCCTAGAGTTTATTAACTCTAATTGCATCAACGTATTCCTAGAGTTCATTAACTCTATTTTTTAGCTCCTCAATCATTTTCACCCTAGAGTTCATTGACTCTAAGTTTTTCCCTTTTTTCTTATCCTAGTTTATTAACTCTATGATTTCTCTTTTCACATTAACCTAGAGTACATTGACCGTATTTTTCCATGCTTCACTTGTCCTAGAGTTCATAACTCTATGTTAAATACTCTATATTCAACTTAGGTTATCTCCTAAGTTGATGCACTCGTTCTCTAGGATTAACTCCTAGGTTGACATGCCACTCATTAAATCCTTATTCTAGGTTTTCTCCTAGGTCTTACAACCATCATGCATTTTCTCTATTTTTATCCACATAATATTCTAGGGTTATTTCCTAACATGATCACTCTAACATAAATCCTTTACTTCTTATACTCATGCACAATTTAACCTACAATAGGTTTAATATAATCCGCTCTTAGGTTAAGCCCCTATTATCACATACATGTATTAATTCCCTAAATACTTACTAACATGCTTCTAGGTCAGAAGCAAAGGAAAAAGTGGAGAGATCACCCATTTTCGGAAGAATCCCCCACCTCGATTTGCTTTCTGGGTTCCTGGAGGAGACAGTTCTAGCTCTTTTTGCCTCTGAGGTTTCCTCTACGTTGTAAGGAAGAAAATAAAGCAATTGCTTTTACGTGATTCACTAAATTTAACAAAGCGGTAAAATTAACCCCTTTTTGGCAAGAAAAGGGAACAACCCTTATTAGATCACTTTTCCCCACAAAAAGGCTACTTTTTGATTGGTTTACAGAAATGGGAGAAAGATATCTTCCCATGGCATGTTGCCAAAAAGAAACTTGCTCAACTCGATCCGGGTCAAAATGCTCTCAAAAACTTGAGAAAAGCTCAATTTGAGCAATTTCCCCAATTCATCGATTTTGCATTTTGGTAAGTCGAGAAATTGTTAATTTTTTTTTGAATTGGAGAAAAGAGATAGAAGAAATTTTTATCTTCCTTGTTTTCTTCTTTTCTTTTCTTTTCTTTCTTTTTCCTTCTCTTTTCTTCTTTTCTTCCTTTCTCTTTTTTTTTTTTTTTTTGTAAAGTTCCCCTGCTGCCTGGGCAGCAGCATGTTTAGCTGCTGCCCAAGCAGCAGCTCCCTGCTGCAGCTGCTGCTGATGCTTGCAGCCAGCAGCAGCTGCAGCCAGCCAAGGCAGCTGCACAGCAGCTGCCAAGGAGCTGCCAATGCAGCTGCCCACTCTCTCTTTCTTTCCCCTTTTTTTTTTTTTTTTTTTTTTGTTTTATGATCTACAAATTCTGCTGTGGACAGCAGCTTTCAGCAGCTGCGCCCAGGCAGCAGATTCTGCAGCTGCTGCTGCTACTGTGTGGCAGCACAGCTGCTGCACAGCCTCAGCAGCTGCGCAAGGCAGCCATGCAGCTGCCTTGCGCAGCAGCTATGCTGCCCAGAGAGAGAGAGAGAGAGAGAGAAGAGAGTTTAACTTACCTTCTTCCTCCTTCTTCTTCCCCTTCTTCTTCTCCTTCCTTTCTTCTTCCTCCTTTCCTTCTCCTCTTTCGTTTCTCACTTCAGCTGAGAGGGAGAGAAAACGTGAGAGAGAGAGAGTGAGTTTCAAAGAGAGGAGAGAGTAGAGTATTTACTCTCTGCAGGGGTAGGTGGGGGAAAGGAGTGATTTTACCAAAAAGCCCCCAACTTAACCCCAATTTTACTCAAATACCCTTTAAAATGCTGCAGTTTTCCTGCAGTGAGCAAATTTGAGTACCCTCTTTTCACTGCGCTTTGCCGTCAGCTGGGAGATCGAAAATAAATTTTTTCTTCTCCCCTTTATTCTACAAATTTTTCTTAAACTTTCCATGATTTGTTTAAATTTTTGGACTACTCTAAGCTCTCGAAAGAGAGCCCCAAAAAGCTTCGCGATAAACTGCACTGTCAAAACTGCAGTTTCAGAATTTACGAAGCATTTTTCTTCGCTTCGTTCTCCATTTTTTCTTAATCGCTCACACTAGATTTTTCACCCCTTTTACTCAGAAAATTTTGTGAGACACCCCACGATTTCTTTTAAATTTTTGGACCATTCTAAGCCTTCGAAAGAGAGCCCTGAAAAATCTTCGCGATAAACTGCACTGTCAAAAACTGCAGTTTCAGAATTTACGAAGCATGTTTCTTCGCTTCGTTCTCAATTTTCCTTAATCGCTCACCTAGGTTTTTAACCCCTTTTACTCAGAAAACTTTTGTGAGACATCCCAAGATTTCTTTTAAATTTTTGGGCACTCTAAGCCTCCGAAACAGGGCTCCGAAAATGCTTCGTGATTACGAATTTCAGAAATTCCAGAATTTGCTAAGTCCTTGGGGTTCAAGTCACTTTTCGACCCGATGCCCTTCGCGTCAGCCCGAAACACACCGAACTCGACTGTAATCATATTTAAAACATGTTACAAGTCTTCTCGCCGCATTTCGCCATTTTGCGAATTCGGCGAACGTGGGTCTACCTTTTACAAGCTTGAAGCTTCGATTTCCAACTACAAACTCACTTTTCGACTCGATGACTTTTGTATCGATTCAAAATGCTTTCAACTCACTTGTAATTACATTTGAAATGTGTTACAAGTATTCTTGTTGAATTTCGCACTTTTTGCGGAAATCGCCAAACAAGGACCTATGCTTCACAATTGAAGCTTCAATTTCTCAACTCCAACTCACTTTTCGACTCGATGACTTTTGCATCGATTCGCAATGCTTCCAACTCACTTGTAATTACATTTGAATGCGTTACAAGTATTTTTGCTGAACTTCGCACTTTTTGCGGAAATCGCCAAACAAGATGACCTAAGCTTCACAATTGAAACTTCAAATTCTCAACTCCAACTCACTTTTCGACTCGATGACTTTTGCATCGATTCGCAATACTTCCAACTCACTTGTAATTACATTTGAAATGCGTTACAAGTATTTTTGCTGAACTTCGCCTTTTCGCGGAAATTGATGTACTACACTCTCTCCCCTATTTTGAATAAACCATAATTAGCACTTTTCTCCGAATCCAATAAAAATAGTATTTCATACCATTTTATTTATATTATTTATATACCATAAATCTGGTACATTACATTCTACCCCCTTAAAATAAGTTTCGTCCTCGAAACTTGAATCACATCTCGACTCCTACTTGATCGAGAGGGAGGAATCTTGTCCCACTATTGGGGCTCACTATATGTCGTTACTGGGCCTCAAACTGCCCGCTCGCCAGGTCACACGAACAACTCACTAATGAATCCCCTCTCTCAATCCAGGGACAAACTCAGACCTGGTATCTGGCCACCTTCACCACATAGGTGAAAGACACAATAGAGCACTTGCTCTCTCGATTGCCACGAATGACTCAGTTTTTACTTGCGAAATTTTCACTTTAATTCTGCCATCATTCTTTTCATAACGAGGTTGCATCTGCAACTAATTACATTTACCGTATTTTCTTTTCGATCGCTCAGCTGCCTAATGTGGAGGGCAAAAGCCAATCCATGAGTCCTCAACTATCTCACACGCTACTAGCGCTCAAAGTCCATGGTTATCAGCTAACCCGATATCTCGGACAACTAATGGATTCACAGACCATGGTCCAATAGGGCCTATAGCCCAAAGCTAGTCCAGCACTGTGCAATGGCTCTCGCTAGCACGCAGGTCCAATCGTAATATGGGTAGATCCTCACTTAAGGTACCGCTCCAACACTCCCACTAGGAGCTACAGTACCTCAATCACCACTAGCACTACGGCTTGGTCACAGCCACACTCTCAGTGTACAAACAGCCTCAAGCTCACATGTGGCATTCCACATCCTCGGGTCACGCTCGGACTACCGCCCCGACCAAATCTCTATCATGCCCCGCCCTCCGATCTCGGGCCGCTGTCTCTCACAACGACGGACTGCGCCTGCCTACTGGGCTACAGGCCCACAGTCCACAAACATGGTGCAGGCACGGATCGTCCCCAAGCGAACCCGCTGATCGTCGCCACGCGACCACTACGCTCACTGAGCAAAACCCACAACTAGTCGTCAATCTATGACCCAAACAATCTATCAACTCTGGCCACACTGGGCAAAGGCTAATGCGCCAACTAATCAGCTCTCTCGGCTAAGCGATACTTGTGCTCCATGAGCACCTAAACAGTTGGGCGTCCAACGCCCCTATGCTAACTCGCAAAAATCCAGTGTTAAGCAACTTGCTTATACACGCGTATGACCCTGTACACCGATCCCAACTAGGTTGAGGCATCACAACGACTGTTCACCAACTCTGGTGATTAACTCGCAAATCCTGCGGTGGCAATCCTTGCCATTATACCGATCCATTAGAACGGCGCCTCAAAACTCTCGCTCTTTCGAGAGGTTCCGCATCTTGAAGCCTACTCTGGGCCTCACTAACTCCACTATGCGGCAATCTAGCCAAAATCAACACGCCACACGGTCACTATCGTCATCAGGGCGAACTCACGCCGCCCGGCTCGTAAATCCTTCTTGCCCTAATCCTTAGGGCACAATAACTTGGTTCTCGCAAAAGCGATCACCAACACTCTGTGAATCGGTCTCTCGCTGGACCTCTTTATCCACACTTTGCCAGCAACCTAGCCGACACAAGCACAAAACACCCTATGCCGAAGGTGCAGGGTGCGCCGACAAAAGTTCGGCGGCCACTGCCACTCTCTCTACTGTCGCCCCTAAACGCGGCGACGTCGTATACTCATGCGTCATTTATGCAGCCCCAGCTTGCTGTGCTATCAGCCACTGGAGCCTATCGATCTGCTTCGACTATCGCCTTGACGCCACCCCTAGGCGTCGGAATCCACCTCCCTGCGGCAGAAAATTTCTGCCTATCGGCGAGAAGGTTCATCTGCTGCTGGACCACACTAATAAGTGCGGCCACCCTCTATCAGCTCGTGTACCTTGTTCGACCCGAGCCCTCTCGTGGCTCGAGTCGGGACAAGCGCGTCTCCCTATGAGGTGTCATCGCTAATATGCACACCACAACGAAACGATTAGCCCAAATTTAGCCATTTGAGCAACACGCAATCTATATACCGACAGAAAAGCTCGTCGACCCAATCATGCAAAAGTATAAGAGGTTACTCCTTTTCATCTCCAACATTACGTTGTCGGCCGCCAACATAATAGTCCGAAGAATGAAAGCTCATTCCCTCGATCAGTCCCAACATCCTTCGTGGGAACAATAGTAGCCAATCAATTACTTTCGCCCAAAAATCCACGCACTCTCTCTGCCTAAACCCTAGAGTCTCCTAAGGTTTGCTAACCACCTAGGACTATTCCTAGGCTCCGATACCACTCTAATCTGTCACGCCCGAGTCCGCCAATTTGTACGGTTCGGGCACGCCAACAGACCCGCCAATCGGGTAAGACCTTTTTCTACCCGAAAGGAACGGTAACATCCATAATAACACAACCAGTGTATGCGGAAGCTCAATATCAGAGTACTAAAAATCACTATAAATTTGAAACTTTCATTCAGTAACAAACAGTTAAAACAGAAATGAAAGCATCTAGGAGTGAACAAAAAATTAAATTTATTACACTTTACATTTCTGAAACTTGCAAATAAAATTATTACAATCTTTTACATAATTCCTCACCATACAATGTTCACTCAAGAATATATAAATGGTACCTCTGCTAGACCCTCTAGGTCTCTATGCTGCTGGGCCCTTGCCCCTGTCGTATGCCTCGCCGTATGCATCTGAGCCGTCTCGTCCGCTGTATCCATACCCGAACCTGTGGGGGGGGTCACCAAGGGGTGTGAGAACTCCGACAGAGTTCCCAGTGGGTTCAACCACCGAGAAAGAATGTTCTACACCACTTGGTCCAATGGAAGCAGGATAGCAAGATAACTATGCTATAAAATAACTGCAGATGCTGACTAACATGATCATAACCTGTATGAATAAATCTACACTATCTGTGTATGTTCCCTGACTCACTGCTATCAATCGTGCCACTCTGGGCTACTATCCATAAGTTCGGCCACTATGCCGCTACAAAAGGGTTATGTTAATCCGGCCACCTAGGCCACTCTATTACCTCTTTATTCTTTTCACATTCTTGTGTTTAATCTCAAGCTACTCGCCCTTGGAAAATCTCGCCCCCAACAGGCCCCAGCCCGGCAGTCATGCTACCATAAGGCGAGACAGTCCAAGGTTATCGATAGCTTTTCTTTTCTCTTTTCTTTTCTCATTGCCTCAAATGAGTTTAAGGCACCTTGGCACTCATTTTCCTCGAGAGTGAAATCTGCTCAACCCCCTCGTCTCGAATGAGTTTACAGCACCTTGGCACTCATTCACTAGGGAGTGAAATCTGCTCAACCCCCCCATCGGCAACTTGCCCTTTTTACTTTAATTCACTTGGGAGTGACATATGCTCAACCCTCCCAATTAGCCATTTAGACTTTTCTTTAAGGGGTCCGAGGGTTCCAAAAGACGGATGCCTACAACCCCAATCAAACAAGAACAGGTTGTGGCACCGCCTCCCGTAGTACCCGCCCAATGTACTTTATTTTTCATGTTTACCTTTTCTTTAACATTCTCTTTACACTTTTGGTTTCATATGAGTTTAAAGCACCTTGGCACTCATCTACCCGGGAGTGACATATGCTCAACCCTCCCGTTAGCATTCATGCCTCAATGCTTTCTCTTTTACTTTTCTTTATTTATCCTAAATTCTTTACTCTAGGAGTAACTTGGGTGTCTCTAACACCATTTTAGATTGAACATCTCATTTGTTCACATTTTCTATTTAACCTGGCCACTTGGACAATTTCTTAGCTTCTGAGCCCTTTTCAACTCTTCTACTTGCTTGTTCTCCATTTTGCAACCCTATATTCTATTAAACTTAGGGTTCACTATGGTCACAAGGACATTATCATCTCGAATATCCTGGCCTAGAGTTATTAACTTTACATTCACTTTACATTGGCCTAGAGTTATTAACTCTACATTTACTTTACATTGGCCTAGAGTTTATTAACTCTAATTGCATTCACTTATTCCTAGAGTTCATTAACTCTATTTTTTAGCTCCTCATCATTTTCACCCTAGGTTCATTGACTCTAAGTTCCACTTTTCGGTATCCCTAGAGTTTATTAACTCTATGATTTTCTCGTTTCACATTAACCTAGAGTACATTGACCGTATGTTTTTCCATGCTTCACTTGTCCTAGAGTTCATAACTCTATGTTAAATACTCTAATTCACCTTAGGTATCCCTAAGTTGATGCCACTCGTGCTCTGGATTAACTCCTAGGTTGACATGCCACTCATTAAATCCTTATTCTCGGTTTTTCTCCTGGGTCTTACAACATCATGCATTTTCTCTATTTTTATCCACATAATATTCTAGGTTATTTCCTAACATGATCACTCTACCCATAATCCTTTACTTCTTATACTCCATGCACAATTTAACCTACAATAGGTGTAATATAATCGCTCTTAGGTTAAGCCCCTATATCACATACATGGTATTAATTCCCTAAATACTTACTAACTGCTTCTAGGTCAAAAGCAAAGGAAAAAGTGGAGAGATCACCCATTTTCGGAGAATCTCCCCACCTCCGATGTGCTTTCTGGGTCTGTGAGGAGACAGTTCTAGCTCTTTTGCCTCTGAGGTTTCCCTACGTTGTAAGGAAGGAAAATAAAGCAATTGCTTTTACGTGATTCACTAAATTAACAAAGCGGTAAAATTAACCCCCTTTTTGGCAAGAAAAGGGGAACAACCCTTATTAGATCACTTTTTTTAATGCAGCTGCCCAACGTCTCTCTTTCTTTCCCCTTTTTTTTTTTTTGTTTTTGATCTACAAATTCTGCTGCTGGACAGCAGCTTTCACAGCTGCTTGCCACAGGCAACAGATTCTGCAGCTGCTGCTGCTAGCTGTTGGTGGCAGCAGCAGCTGCTGCAGCCTCAGCAGCTGCGCAAGGCAGCCATGCAGCTGCCTTGCGCAGCAGCTATGCTGCCCAGAGAGAGAGAGAGAGACAGAGAGAAAGAGAGTTTAAACTTACCTTCTTCCTCCTTCTTCTTCCCCTTTTTCTTCTCCTTTCCTTCTTCTTCCTCCTTTCCTTCTCCTCTTTCGTTTCTCACTTCAGCTGAGAGGGAGAGGAAAACGTGAGAGAGAGAGAGAGTGAGTTTCAAAAGAGAGGAGAGAGTAGAGTATTTACTCTCTGCAGGGGTAGGTGGGGGAAAGGAGTGATTTTACCAAAAAGCCCCCAACTTAACCCCAATTTTACTCAAATACCCTTTAAAATGCTGCAGTTTTCCTGCAGTGAGCAAATTTGAGTACCCTCTTTTCACTGCGCTTTGCCGTCAGCTGGGAGATCGAAAATAAATTTTTTCTTCTCCCCTTTATTCTACAAATTTTTCTTAAACTTCCCACGATTTTGTTTAAATTTTTGGACTACTCTAAGCTCTCGAAAGAGAGCCCCGAAAAAGCTTCGCGATAAACTGCACTGTCAAAAACTGCAGTTTCAGAATTTACGAAGCATTTTTCTTCGCTTCGTTCTCCAATTTTTCCTTAATCGCTCACCTAGGTTTTTCACCCCTTTTACTCAGAATAATTTTCTGAGACACCCCACGATTTATTTTAAATTTTTGGACCAATCTAAGCCTTCGAAAGAGAGCCCCGAAAAAGCTTCGCGTAAACTGCACTGTCAAAAACTGCAGTTTCAGAATTTACGAAGCATTTTTCTTCGCTTCGTTCTCCAATTTTTTCTTAATCGCTCACCAAGGTTTTTCACCCATTTTACTCAGAAAACTTTTGTGAGACACTCCAATATTTCTTTTAAATTTTTGGGCCACTCTAAGCCTCCGAAACAGGGCTCCGAAAATGCTTCGTGATTACGAATTTCAGAAATTCCAGAATTTGCTAAGTCCTTGGGGTTCAAGTCACTTTTCGACCCGATGCCCTTCGCGTCAGCCCGAAACACACCGAACTCGACTGTAATCATATTTAAAACATGTTACAAGTCTTCTCGCCCTATTTTGCCATTTTGCGAATTCGGCGAACGTGGGTCTACCTTTTACAAGCTTGAAGCTTCGATTTCCAACTACAACTCACTTTTCGACTCGATGACTTTTGTATCGATTCGAAATGCTTTCAACTCACTTGTAATTACATTTGAAATGTGTTACAAGTATTCTTGTTGAATTTCGCACTTTTTGCGGAAATCGCCAAACAAGGACCTATGCTTCACAATTGAAGCTTCAATTTCTCAACTCCAACTCACTTTTCGACTCGATGACTTTTGCATCGATTCGCAATGCTTCCAACTCACTTGTAATTACATTTGAAATGCGTTACAAGTATTTTTGCTGAACTTCGCACTTTTTGCGGAAATCGCCAAACAAGATGACCTAAGCTTCACAATTGAAGCTTCAAATTCTCAACTCCAACTCACTTTCCGACTCGATGACTTTTGCATCGATTCGCAATACTTCCAACTCACTTGTAATTACATTTGAAATGCGTTACAAGTATTTTTGCTGAACTTCGCCTTTTCGCGGAAATTGATGTACTACACTCTCCCCTATTTTGAATAAACCATAATTTAGCACTTTTCTCCGAATCCAATAAAAATAGTATTTCATACCATTTTTATTTATATTATTTATATACCATAAATCTGGTACATTACAGACGTGGTCAGGTGTTACAGGTGTTCGTGGCTCTTTGTGAGCGGTGCGACCCGTCGACGTAGATGCTCGACGTGGTCAGGTTTTACAGGTGTTCGTGTTTCTTTTCCCCTCTTGAGAGGGTGGTTGCTCCGGATCGTCTGACGGTTGGCTTTACTACTTTTTCCTGCTTTACTATTTGTATTATCGTGTCGCTGACTTCCCACTCCATGACAGGTTCCTTCAGGGGTGAGAGCTAGGCGACTGTGAGGCCGAGTCAGGAGCCTTCGGGTCCTATGAGATCCCAGACTGTATTTTCCCTTTTCTGTCGCATTTCATTTACTACTTGTAGACTATTGTGTGGTTCTCGATACCCTCGTGGGTTCGGTGTGGATGTCGGTACTCTACTCTTTGCTTATGTGGATGTTTGAGTTCTTATCTCTGTTCGGCCGTTTTTCAAAAGGAAAGAAAGAAAAAGGAAAAAAAAAAAAAAAAAAAAAGAATTGCGAAAACCGTTTTCAAAACGTGGGTGTCGTGTGGGCACCGTTTTCAAAACCCTGTGGATTTATGGATTTTAGAAAACGGATTTCAAAACCTGGGTGTCGTGTGGGCACTATTTTAAAAACTCTGTGGATTTATGATTTTCGAACTGTTTTAGAAATCTGGGTGCCGGATGGGCACCGCTTTTAAAATTGTGGATTTATCCTTTCAAATGGGTCGGCCTTGAGAATGGTTCTGTTGTGTAAGTGTTGTGAACTGTTGTGATTGAATAAACTACTATGTTTGCATGTTGTATTAGCCGCGACGCCGTGCATATACAGAGGAGACTCTGTCCGTTTACAGGGTGATTCTGTGTATGCGGCGGGTCTGGGCACGCACCGGGGAGGAAGGAATTTCAAAAAAAAAAAAAAATAATAAAAAAAAAAAACTGATACGCAAAACAAATCCTTTTTATACTATTGATTGTTTCCGCTGATTGAAACCCCCGGGGCGTGACATCGGCTGCCGCGTCCAGTGAGGAAACGCCACGTGGCGCTCCCCACCTACCACGCGCGCCTTGGGCCGCGCGCCACAGCGCGCCGCACGCGCTGCCATGCCTCGAGATTCGCGCCCGTGCCTCGGGATTCGCGCCCGTCGCCACGGGATCCGTGCCAACTGCCTCGGAATCCGTGCCACTGCCTCGGGATCCGTGCCAACAGTTACTTTCGGGCGCGCTACAGTAACTTTCGGGCGCATCATCATCCGGACCGGGCAGCTACAGTAACCGGTTCGCTACAGTGCAAAAACCCGGTTCGCTGCAGCATGAAAAACCGGTTTGCTACAGTACTTTCCGGGCGCCCGGAACTCATTTTCGGGCGCCCGAAACTTGGGCCCAAGCCCAGTTTCGCCCGTTTTCGTCCATTCTTGCCCGTTTCTCACCCATTTTTGCTCAAATTTGACGGGCAGCCACAGTTTAACTTAATTTAGCTCATGGTATTTAAATTTTTCAATTTGGACCACCTCTGGGTCACCATGCGTCCCACTGTATTTAATTTCGCTAGCGGAGCCCGTTCTCACTATCCGGGTGTCCGATCAACGCGAAACTTTTACTGTGGCCTTAAAACACATTTACGGAGCTCCCGTAATTTTCTCAGAATTTTTCGAAACTGTGAATTTTTCACTTACAATCTGGGCCTACTTTCTCATGTAAGATTCAAGATCTCACATTATAATCCCTATTTGGGCCCAATTCGTTTCCAGATCATCCCTTACCTCTATAAATTCAATAAAATAGCATTTCATACCATTTTATTTACATTTATCTATATACCAAAATTTGGAACGTTACAGATTTTAAGAACTCTTCCTGAAAGATTTCGTGCTAAGGTTACAACCGTTGAAACAGTAAAACACCCGGACGAAATAAAAATAGAAGAATTAGTTGGTGCACTTCAAACTTATGAAATGACTTTTCCTACTAACAATTATTCTGGAAAGCCATCTTCTTCTAAGTCTTCAGGTTTTGCATTGAAATCAACAAAGGAAGAAAATGCGGATTCATCCTCCTCAGACGATGATGAGAATCTATCAATGGAGTATTTCGATAAGCAACTTGCATTTTTGACGAGGAAATTTCGCCAAAGCTTTCGAAGGGGTAAATCAAGCAAAACCTCATCCTTCGTAAAGTCTAAGAAAGGCAAAGGAACTTCAGGCTTTAAGTCAAGAAAGCAAGAGGGTTTTTCAAAGGACAAGAAGAACTCGGAGGGACAAATCCAATGCTTCAAGTGCCGAGGCTACGGTCACATCTCAACGGAGTGTCCCAATAAGAATCCGTCAAAGAAGAAGGCGATTCAAGCCGTCACTTGGGATGACACCTCAACTTCCAATGAGTCATCTTCCAGTGATGAGGACAACAACGCAACGGCATTCCACGCGTCCACAACTTCACCTTACGTGTGCTTTATGGCAAGTACATCCGGTTCATTATCCAACTCCTCCCAAGTTGAAAAGAATGCAACGGACGATGAACCGAGTAATTCCGAAGGTGAAGATTTTGCTTTTGCCTATCATAAGATTTTAAAGGATTCAAAGAAATTGGCAAAGCAAAACAAGAGTTTGAGAAAAAAATTGCAGGATCTTGAAGAAGAATCAAAAAGGGCAACTTCTCTCTCAAACGCTCTTGAAGTGGAAAGGGACAATTTGACTAAAGTAAATGTTTCCCTCCAAGAGAAGAACGAGCATTTCGAGAAGGAACACAACAAGTTGGTGGATAAAGCTAATTACTTCTTGAAGCTCTACTCCGAGGCTCGACAAGAGAAGATGGAAATGACGAAGACCATATTCCAACTTAAGGATGATTTAAAGCGATTTTCATCCGGAAGGAGCAAGTTGGATAAGATCCTTTGTCACGCCCCGGGGTCGAAACTGCGACCCGGGCTCGCCAACAGATCCGCCGCTGTCACGCCCCGAGTCCGACAATTTGTACGGTTCGGGCACGTCAACAGACCCGCCAATCGGGTATGACCTTTCACTACCCGAATGGAACGGTAACATCCATAATAATACAACGAGTGTATGCGAAAGCTCAATATCAAAGTACTAAAAATCACTACAAATTTCAAACTTTCATTCAATAACAAACAGTTAAGCGGAAATGAAAGCATACAAGAGTGAACCATAAATTAAATTTATTACACTTTACATTTCTGAACTTGCAAATAAAATTATTACAATTCTTTTACATAAATTCCTCACCATACAAGGTTCACTCAAGAAATATATAAAAAGGGATACCTCTGCTAGACCCTCGAGGTCTCTATGCTGCTGGGCCCTTGCCTGTCACGCCCCGGGGTCGAAACTGCGACCCGGGCTCGCTAACAGATCCGCCATCTGTACGGAAACTGCCGTACAGACGAAGCGTCTAACCTGCAAAAAGAATCAACTACAGTACACATATATCAGAGCTGAAAGTAAACTACTAAAACTGAAATCCAATCACTGTACAACTGAAAATAATACAATATCCATCTCCCCAAATACGATCGTACAAAAAGTCCTCTCATACAAAACCCAAAAGGGAGATATCTCCAATAAATAATCAGTGTACAAGCTCTCAATACAAAAATATCCTCACTACAACAGTCTCTCAAACTGTAAAATAAAATACAACTCTATACCTCACAACAAAGGTCTCTCAACAGAGGGAAAAGAAGTAAACTAAGCTACTGAAGCTCTCCTCTGAAGGGGGTACCGCTACACTCCAACGACGGGTAGGGAACTAGCTCGCGACTCCCTCAAAACCGGTCAGAAGGATTAGCAACTGAAGCACAGGAACAGGAGTAGAAGCCCCTGGGGAAAAAGACACCACGACGGGTGTGAGAACTACTTCCCACAGTAGTTCTCAGTGGGTGCCGTCAACAAGCCCAACGGTCTGCCCACTAAGTCTACTAGAGGCATAAAGTAACAAGGTATACAAAAAGAAAAGAGCTGGAAAAGGATATCTCTACAGCTACTATGCCTCTGTCTAGATGCTCAAGAAGTGGAACAGAAGATAATATGATGCATCTACTCACTACTGACGATAAGACACAAGTACTATGACACATGCTATGCCATCACTCTCTCAATGTAATCCAATCTCAATGACTGTCCCACTTTGGACCAGTCAAACAAACCTGCGCTCACCTACTGCCACTACGCCCAAACAGGACTTGGTCTTACGTAGGGTGTCCCTCAAGGACTATCAGAGATCTCAAGCGGACTCTAGTGTATCAACTAGTCGCATCATCGCTGTGACACCCCGGAATTTGGATTAGTCCTCTATATAAATGATATAATAGGACTAAATCTCTAACCCGGCTATAGCATTTTGGATGGTAGCAAGATCCAAGAGAAACATGAGAGTTAAGCGTGCTAGAGCTAGAGTAGTTCTAGGATGGGTGACCCCCTGGGAAGTGGGGCGTCACAGTTGGTATCAGAGCCATTCACCAGCCGGAAATGTGAGATGAGTCTCGGCTGAGCCAGGGTTATATAGCGGGTAGAGCGAGGCTCCCCGGCTAATGACCGTTGTGAGTGGAGTGCAGCTCCTCACAAGGCCGGCTATGGCTAGCGAGACGAGTCTCACATCGCCTGGTGCTTGTGAGTGTGCTTGAGCCTGACGTGGACGTCAGGGCTTAAAGGGGGGAAGAATGTGACACCCCGGAATTTGGATTAGTCCTCTATATAAATGATATAATAGGACTAAATCTCTAACCCGGCTATAGCATTTTGGATGGTAGCAAGATCCAAGAGGAACATGAGAGTTAAGCGTGCTAGAGCTAGAGTAGTTCTAGGATGGGTGACCCCCTGGGAAGTGGGGCGTCACAATCGCAGCCTCGTCAGGCTCGGTATCATCATCGCACCCGGGGCGTAGCTCGAGGGGAGCGACCCCAACGAACTCAAGTATCACAAGTATCTCATAACTGGCATGAAATGCCAGGCTCAGCAGGCTATAATCCACGATCAAACAGATCGGTATCTCAAAGCTCGAAACACAACTCGGTCGGAAAAGAACCTCGACTCAAATATGAAAAGCCCAAACACTCTCACGGCTATGTCGGAGAACCCTCAACGACTCATCTCATAACACTACTCACTAAAGAATGTACCACACAGCTGGGACCGCCGTCACTCCAACCGGCTCCCACAACAGAACACCAACCGCACCAATAACTCAGAAAGGGCCGACACCATAAGGGTTTGGAAAACCCGATAGGTCGGTGCTAAGAACCCTATCAAACAAGAATAGACTCTAGGCTCCGCCTATCAAAGTTCCCGGCCCCCTTACAGTTCGGGAACACCACAACCTCGGTATAACATGCAGAAGATACCAACTAGGGCCCGAAAGTTCCGGGAGGCCTACACCTACAACCCTATCAAACAAGAACAGGTTCCAGGCTCGGCCCTCGTGGCTTTCGTCCCGACAAAGGAATGGCCCCTAGAACCCAAACCACTCGAATCCTCATAAGTGGGGAAGTTTACACGAAAACGGGGTGACATTAATTACTGAAAACCATTTTCACTCAACCCACGCGGGTGAGGACTAAAAGTAGTTCCCATTTTGAAAAACCATCTTGATTTGAGGAGAAACCCATTTTAATGATTGTTAGTTCTTTTAGGAAAATCAGTTAGAAAACAAGGATTTACCCAAACCCCGAAGGGCTGATGCTTTTGTCCAATCAAACAAGAACAGATTTCAGCGGCCCTTCGATGCTTGGAAGAAAACATCGATAAACTAAAAATCATGTGTATGTCACAAAAAAAAGGTTCTGGGTTCTAGGTCCAACTAACACAAGCACACAACTGCCACTAACACAGTGGCGACAGCACAACAGGGATAGAAGACCTCCCGGGACTACCGTTTATACAAACGGCTCCCGGCACAGAAAAGCAACCCACTACATCTACCAGACTCCACTCTGCTCCCAAGCACGAGTGCAAATGCATCCCACACTAAAAGAAAGTCCCGACCTCTCGGCCCACTACCCGGGCGAGGATAACACTTTGTCCAGAAATGGAAGAACAGTGTGGATATCTAAACATAAATAACCCTAGCCCAAGTGAGGGTTTTCTACTGGTCTGGTTACACATGCAACATATGACGGGGGTGCTAGGTCAAGTTCCAATTTAACATGATAAAAGGAATATCGATTCCTACAAACTGGCATGCTATACAGGAAATAAACTATCATGCATAGTCCTACATCAGTAGAATTACTGTACAGTCCATAAAACTTGGAGATAAGGCCACCCACCTCGGTTTGCCACCAATTGCTCGTAGACACTTGCAATTGGCCTCCACGCAATCCGCACGCAAAAAGATGCACGCCGCCGCAGTCCGCACGCAAAACGGAGCACGGTGCCGAAACCCGCGCGCAAAACAGTGTCCGCACGCAAAACGGTGCACGGTGCCGGAATCCGCACGCAAAACAAAGCACGGTGCCGAAACCCGCATGCAAAACAGAGTCCGCACGCAAAATGGAGCACGGTGCCGAAATCCGAGCGCAAAACGGAGCACGGTGCTAGAAACTGCACGCAAAACGGAGTCTGCACGCAAAACGGAGCACACCGTCCGGGTCCTCACGCAAAACGGTGCAGAAAAACACGGTCCCTAACACAGATAAGAGAAAGAGGGTCAAAATCAATGTCCAAAGGAATGCTCCAAAACTGTGCCAAAAATACCGTAAAAACAAATGCGGGACCTACCCGACTGCGACGCCGCCGCCGAAACGCTCCGTTGGAAAAACTCGCACGCTCCACGAGGCCCATGACGCTCCGCCGCACCCCACCAAAGTCCCCTCCTCAGTTCCTCTCTCGCTCGGTTGAAGAAGAAAGAAAGAAAAATGGAGGAGAAAAGGTGTGCGGGGAGGAAAAGGAAGAAGAAGGGAAGAAAAGAAAGGGGAGAAGGGTCAGGGTGGACCGGGTCCACGGTTTACGCCCAATGGGGGCCCTCCACCCGACGGTCCACGGCACAAAAGCGGTGCACCAGGCGCAGGCGACCGCGCCCGCGCCACGTGGCCGCACCCCTGCGCGCCACGCGGGCGCGCAGCCCTCGCGCCACACGGGCGCGTGACACCGTGCCCGCGCATGCGCGGGACACGGGGGCGCCACACGGGCGCGGTGTCACGCGCGCCCGAGCGGGCGCCAGTGGGGGCCCGCCACGTGGCGGCCCCCCGCGTGCGCCCCACGTCGCAGGCGCGCTTCCCAAGCGCGCCTGCCTGCCGTGCCAACCGCCGTACGCCCTCGGGAAACGTGCCACGCCACCCCGAAATTCACGTCGCGCCAACGTCTGGGTTTGCGTGCCGCGTCGCCTCGAAAAACGCGCACGCCTACCGGACGCCAAAACCAACAAATAAATAGTCCATTCATAGCGATTTCGCGCGCTGAATCCAAAAACGATGTCCATTTTTCCAAATTCTCATCCGAAAATTGCGGAGTGCCCCCGGATAGCCCACTTGATCCAATTTTTCGTGCCGGATCCAAATCTGAAGTCTGATTTGCCAAATTCCAACTCTAAAAATTCCCGAAGGCGACCGGAGAGGTAATCTTTTATCCAAACTTCGCCCGGAGTCCAAATTTGACATCTGCGTCGCGCAAAACTACCTCTAAACACTCAACGGGTCCTCCAATTCCCACGGGATCTCCTTTTTAAGCCCCAAAGTCCAACACTTGCGTCCAAATTGCGCACAAACACCACCGACACACCACGCAGGCCTCCAGTGATGCAGACTAAACTCCAAATTGCACCACAAATTCATTTCTCAGGCCCGACACGCGCACAAACGCTCCCAAGGCCACTAAAAGCCGCCCAACAACCAGCAAACCCTACGCGGGGGATTCCGGGACCTCACACTCTCCCACACTAAAAGAAAGTTTCATCCTCGAAACTAACACAGCTCAATGGGGAGTTTCCATAGCCACTGGTAAGTATCCATCAATACCGTCTCCAGCTCCCCAGTCACTACGCACACTCCGCGAAGCGAGTCCACACGGCTAGGAGTTCAAAAACTGGAAAAACCCCACGAAATTCCAAAGGACAGAGGACAAGAAAGAACGACCAACTCTACTCGTCCAAAACTACGCGAATTATGCCAACACAACCAACAAGAATGGAAAAGGCCCCACCAGCAGGAAAGTCGTCAACCCCAACTCTCCATTTAGAAAACGGCTGAAATTAACGAAAAGTCCGAAAATTCCGAAAGGACCAGTGCCCTTGCCCCAATTAAACAAGAACAGGTTCGGGCACCATCTCCATTTCTGGAGCAGTCTTTCGAAGTTTTCGTCACGTTCGAAAATTTCAGCACACAGACGAGAAAAAGGGAGAGAATTGTTGAAGTCGTTCCTGCCGTGGCTACAAACGAAAGCTACGATCTAACCGTGACCCCCAAGGACACAACCTCTAGTCCTAATCGTCACCAACGATCCAAAAGTAGCACCAAGCCGCAAACCGCTGAAGCCACAGCTGTAGGAAGGATACCCCGGTGATCTGTGAAAATGAACTCCTCTAGTCCAACTCGCGGAAGGGTAACTGATCTTATTCCACAATCAGCCGCTGCACGATACCGCACCAACTGGTCCATCCTATGTGCTCAAACTGAGTCGTGGAGCTGCCCCTGAACTGTAACACCTGCCGGAATAATTCCAAGTCTCAACTGTACTGGACACAATCCACAAGGCTCCCCCACATGCACAACACCAACAGAAGTATGTACCTCTAGTGCACGTGGTAACAACTCTACCTCCAGTCCAGACAGGAAAGCCAACAACACTCAACTCAAACTGCTGTAAGGAAAACATGCCCGCGACAACCTGGTCCACTGCCGTAGCGCCCTCCAACCAGGCGGTACAGACTCATCCGCTCGATGTAGATGGTCGTCGCTCAGTCTGCCCCAACGTCGTGTCCCTATCTGCCTGGCGGTAATCGGAGGAGTTCCTTCATCCCGAGGAGGTAGCGGGGGTGCCGTCGCAAGCGGTAAGCCGTAAGCACTGCTCGAGGGCATGCTGCCTGAAAAAGTCCCAACAATCCACACGAAAACGTCGCCCCTGCCTGTGTTCACACTCCGGCGCAGAAAACGGCCCACCACAAATGACTCCGTCATCCCGCAGCTGTTGCTGATACATCGGCTTTGGAGAACCTCCTGGTCTCTGTCTCCTCTGAGACTCACGACCCTCAGACTGGGATCGTGGCGGCCCCGGGGGTCTCGATTTACTTGATTGTCCAAACTCAGGCGGCACTGGATGCCTATCCCCTGAGCTGGTCCCTGGCGCTCCGTCTCTCTCTCTGACATGATCACAGATCCTCGGTCAACCCACCGGGCATGCTCAATCGCTGCATCTAACGTCGGCAATCTCCGAGAATGCTCCAAGTGATAGATATTCCGATGCAGTCCTCTCTCAACTAGCTCAACTTTCTGGGCCTCATCCTGGGCGACAAGGGGTACACTGCTCAACAATCGCAAAACTCGCGAACATACTCCTGAAGAGGTCGACTCCCCTGCTGCAGGCGTCTAAAATCCCCTTCCAGTTTCTGCTTATACTGTCAGGAAAGATGGCCCTGAGCAGCAAAGCACGAAACTGGTTCCAAGTCAACAACTGCGCTCCCGGTGGTCCAACAGGACAAACTCGACGCCACCAAATCTCAGCGTCCCTTTCCCAAAAGTGCGTAGCCGAGTGCACCTGATGCTTCTCCATTGCTGCTATCCAGTTTTCAGCCTCCCACGGCTCCAAGCTCAATCCTGTCAATTGGGGTGGATCAGACAGCCGGGACTGGCTCAATCGATCGATGATGCCCCAAAGCTCATCTACTATCCGCCATCCACCCTACCTCGGTGCCTCGGCACTACTCGTCGACACGGAGGGGGCTACTCGCTCAATCGGTGCTACTGATACAACTGAATATGCCACTTCATAGGAAGAAGGTGCTGGAGGACTCTCAAGCGGTACTGCAACTAGCTGTGCTCTCTGCTCCAACAGGCGCATCAAACATTCCATGGCTTCCTCCTGGCATCGGACAGTCTCTGACATCGGTGCCATCTGGGTCCATAACTCCTGGGTCTCGCTCGGCTCTGATAGCTCTACCTCCCGCTACTCGGGTACTCATCAGATGCGGGGTGTGTGTCCTCTTCACAACACGACATCTCAGGGGTATCGTAATCCACTGCACAATAACAAACATCAGGACACAACAACCATACGACCCAATCCAGCGAAAGTCTAAGACATGTCATCCATTCCATAGCATTATGTTGTGTGCAGCCAACATAATCGCATAGGAGAATAAACATGCCAATCACTCATCTCGTCTCTTGGGAGAGGTATAAACTCAATCAGGACTCTCGCTAAAAGTCACGACTCTCACGTAGTCATCCTAATGTCCAACCACAAGCCTAGGGTTTCTAAGTCCACCACGACCTACATCCTAGGCTCTGATACCACTCTAATCTGTCAAGCCCCGGGGTCGAAACTGCGACCCGGGCTCGCTAACAGATCCGCCATCTGTACGAAAACTGCCGTACAAACGAAACGTCTAACCTGCAAAAAGAATCAACTACAGTACACAGATATCAGAGCTGAAAGTAAACTACTAAAACTAAAATCCAATCACTGTACAACTGAAAATAATACAATATCCATCTCCCCAAATACGATCGTATAAAAAGTCCTCTCATACAAAACCCAAAAGGGAGATATCTCTAATAAATAATCAGTGTACAAGCTCTCAATACAAAAATATCCTCACTACAACAGTCTCTCAAACTGTAAAATAAAATACAACTCTATACCTCACAACAAAGGTCTCTCAACAGAGGGAAAAGAAGTAAACTAAGCTATTGAAGCTCTCCTCTGAAGGGGGTACCGCTACACTCCAACGACGGGTAGGGAACTAGCTCGCGACTCCCTCGAAACCGGTCAGAAGGATCAGCAACTGAAGCACAGGAACAGGAGTAGAAGCCCCTGGGTAAAAAGACACCACGACGGGTGTGAGAACTACTTCCCACAGTAGTTCTCAGTGGGTGCCGTCAACAAGCCCAACGGTCTGCCCACTAAGTCTACTAGAGGCATAAAGTAACAAAGTATACAGAAAGAAAAGAGCTGGAAAAGGATATCTCTACAGCTACTATGCCTCTGTCTAGATGCTCAAGAAGTGGAACATAAGATAATATGATGCATCTACTCACTACTGACGATAAGACACAAGTACTATGACACATGCTATGCCATCACTCTCTCAATGTCATCCAATCTCAATGACTGTCCCACTTTGGACCAGTCAAACAAACCTGCGCTCACCTACTGCCACTCGCCCAAACAGGACTTGGTCTTACGTAGGGTGTCCCTCAATGACTATCAGAGATCTCAAGCGAACTCTAGTGTATCAACTAGTCGCATCATCGCAGCCTCGTCAGGCTCGGTATCATCATCGCACCCGGGGCATAGCTCGAGGGGAGCGACCCCAACGAACTCAAGTATCACAAGTATCTCATAACTGTCATGAAATGCCAGGCTCAGCAGGCTATAATCCACGATCAAACAGATCGGTATCTCAAAGCTCGAAACACAACTCGGTCGGAAAAGAACCTCGACTCAAATATGATAAGCCCAAAAACTCTCACGGCTATGTCGGAAAACCCTCAACGACTCATCTCACAACACTACTCACTAAAGAAAGTACCACACAGCTGGGACTGCCGTCACTCCAACCGGCTCCCACAACAGAACACCAACCGCACAGATAACTCAGAAAGGGCCGACACCATAAGGGTTTGGAAAACCCGATAGGTCGGTGCTAAGAACCCTATCAAACAAGAACAGACTCTAGGCTCCGCCTATCGAAGTTCCCGGCCCCCTTACAGTTCGGGAACACCACAACCTCGGTATAACACGCAGAAGATACCAACTAGGGCCCGAAAGTTCCGGGAGGCCTACACCTACAACCCTATCAAACAAGAACAGGTTCCAGGCTCGGCCCCCGTGGCTTTCGTCCCGACAAAGGAATGGCCCCTAGAACCCAGACCACTCGAATCCTCACAAGTGGGGAAGTTTACATGAAAACGGGGTGACATTAATTACTGAAAACCATTTTCACTCAACCCACGTGGGTGAGGACTAAAAGTAGTTCCCATTTTGAAAAACCATCTTGATTTGAGGAGAAACCCATTTTAATGATTTTTAGTTCTTTTAGGAAAATCAGTTAGAAAATAAGGATTTACCCAAACCCCGAAGGGCTGATGCTTTTGTCCAATCAAACAAGAACAGACTTCAGCGGCCCTTCGATGCTTGGAAGAAAACATCGATAAGCTAAAAATCATGTGTATGTCACAAAAAAAAGGTTCTGGGTTCTAGGTCCAACTAACACAAACACACAACTGCCACTAACACAGTGGCGACAGCACAACAGGGATAGAAGACCTCCCGGGACTACCGTTTATCCAAACAGCTCCCGGCACAGAAAAGCAACCCACTACATCTACCAGACTCCACTCTACTCCCAAGCACGAGTGCAAATGCATCCCACACTAAAAGAAAGTCCCGACCTCTTGGCCCACTACCCGGGCGAGGATAACACTATGTCCAGGAATGGAAGAATAGTGTGGATATCTAAACATAAATAACCCTAGCCCAAGTGAGGGTTTTCTACTGGTCTGGTTACACATGCAACATATGACGGGGGTGCTAGGTCAAGTTCCAATTTAACATGATAAAAGGAATATCTATTCCTACAAACTGGCATGCTATACTGTGACACCCCCGGAATTTGGATTAGTCCTCTATATAAATAATATAATAGGACTAAATCTCTAACCCGGCTATAGCATTTTGGATGGAAGCAAGATCCAAGAGGAACATGAGAGTTAAGCGTGCTAGAGCTAGAGTAGTTCTAGGATGGGTGACCCCCTGGGAAGTGGGGCGTCACAATTGGTATCAGAGCCATTCACCAGCCGGAAATGTGAGATGAGTCTCGGTTGAGCCAGGGTTATATAGCGGGTAGAGCGAGGCTCCCCGGCTAATAACCGTTGTGGGTGGAGTGCAGCTCCCCACAAGGTCGGCTAAGGCTAGCGAGACGAGTCTCACATCGCCTGGTGCTTGTGAGTGTGCTCGAGCCTGACGTGGACGTCAGGGCTTAAAGGGCGGAAAATGTGACACCCCCGGAATTTGGATTAGTCCTCTATATAAATGATATAATAGGACTAAATCTCTAACCCGGCTATAGCATTTTGGATGGTAGCAAGATCCAAGAGGAACATGAGAGTTAAGCGTGCTAGAGCTAGAGTAGTTCTAGGATGGGTGACCCCCTGGGAAGTGGGGCGTCACATATACAGGAAATAAACTATCATGCATAGTCCTACATCAGTAGAATTACTGTACGGTGCCGAAACCCGCGCGCAAAACGGAGTCCCCACGCAAAACGGTGCACGGTGCCGGGATCCGCACGCAAAACGGAACACGGTGCCGAAATCCGCGGACAAAACTGAGTCCGCACGGAAAACGTAGCACGGTGCCGAAATCCGCGCGCAAAACGGAGCACGGTGCCAGAAACTGCACGCAAAACGGAGTCTGCACGCAAAACGGAGCACACCGTCGAGGTTCGCACGCAAAACGGTGCAGAAAAACACGGTCCCTAACACAGATAAGAGCAAGAGGGTCAAAATCAATGTCCAAAGGAACGCTCCAAAACTGTGCCAAAAATACCGTAAAAACAAATGCGGGACCTACCCGACTGCGCCGCCGCCGCCGAAACGCTCCTTCGGAAAAACTCGCACACTCCACGAGGCCCATGACGCTCTGCCGCACCCCACCAAAGTCCCCTCCTCAGTTCCTCTCTCGCTCGGTTGAAGAAGAAAGAAAGAAAAATGGAGGAGAAAAGGTGCGCGGGGAGGAAAAGGAAGAAGAAGGGAAGAAAAGAGAGGGGAGAAGGGTCAGGGTGGACCGGGTCCACGGTGCACGCCCAATGGGGGCCCTCCACCCGACGGTCCACGGCACAAAAGCGGTGCACCAGGCGCAGGCGATCGCGCCCGCGCCCCTGCGCGCCACGCGGGCGCGCAGCCCTCGCGCCACACGGGCGCGTGACACCGTGTCACGCCCCGAGTTCAAAAACCAGTGTAAATTTTTTTTTTTTTTTTTTTTTTAATCAGAGTTGCAAAAACAGCCAGGGCAATGACAGACCGCCACATATATAGAAGAGTCCCAATCCCCTTTGGAATTGAGCCTTTTCTATATATGCACGGCTAGCTTAGCAACAACATCAGAGTACTAACTACGTACTACAAATAATATTACAAGAAAACCTTACAACTATCTTTACAAATATACAACTGAAATACAAAATCCTTTCTCTCAAACATCTATTACATAACTTTTCGGCTGTCCAGGGTCAACCTCTATATCGATACCTCGCCAATACGTCCCGACATCCCAACACCCGCTTGACCTGAAAAACAGTCACCCGAGGGTGTGAGACACACCGGAGTGTATCCCAGTGGGCACGACGAGCCGAGAAATAGCAGATCGTACCTACTGGTATACAATACTAGAGGATAGTAATAATCACATTAGGTAAGCATGATTATGAAGCGAATGAATAATCAACAGGAATATGTATAATCATGACAGGAATATAATGAACCGAGCATGCTGAATAACTGTATAGACAGGCATCAAACAATGAATATGCTGACAACAGAATCAGGAATCATGAGATAAGACCAAAGCAGTCTAAAAGCAACATATGCATCAAATAGAGGATATATCAAATTATCCAATCACAAGCCACCATATTGGTTCCACAAACCTCAGGCGAATTTGCCCAGCTGGCACCAGCGGATTGACATTCCCTTCACAAAGGGTCACGGGTTGCCACTGCTAACCACTTTACCGGTAAAGAACATTTCCACGGGGAGCGACCCTGGCCATGTTCGTGAAGTACAACGGTGCGGGCGATCAAATGCAAATGCTCAAACTCACGGTCCACTGACCGGGTAATCGACAATAAGCCGGGAAATCCCCACTGGGATGCAATCAACTGAATCTCAACTTTCATGCAGGAATGATCAGCAACTAATCAACTCAATCTCAACTCATATGCAAGATCAAAGGCAAATCTCAACTCAACATAAGATCAACAGCAAATCTCAACTCAATCATACAGACCAACCAAACATACAAAACTAAACACATATTTTTGCGGAAACTAGTTTGAAAACAGGTTTTAGGCCCAAACTTCGAAGAGCAATGCCTTTGTCCTATCAAACAAGAACAGACTCAGGCGACCCTACGACGTTCAGTAAAACATTAGTTGATTAAAATTATGTGTTCAGCAGTGTAATATTTGATCAACAGGAAAGCAAGCTCAACACAATCCAATCAAGGATGCAATATCCGAATCAACTGAGTCTCAACTCATATGCAAGAATAAGCAGCAACTAAATATCATGGATCAGATATAATCAGGAAATACTGATAATCAGGTATATAACCTAGCAAATGACCAATCAGGCATGGCAATGTCCAGAATAATGATATGAATACTGGAAGCACTATGTAAAGCAACAGATAACTGATAAAAGTTATAACTCAGGCATGAAGCAGTATAAACTGAATCAAAAGAAAGGCAGGCTCAAAGTAATGTTTAAGCTATCAAAAACAGGGGTCCAACCAATACCGTACACAGAGGGCCGAAATGATAAAGCCCGGACCGAAGATAAACCCACCTGTCAAATCGCAGGCGACAAGACTGAATCGACTGTATGCTCAGAACCAGATGCAAACTGGACAGACCTGAATCAAACATATTGATCAACCTCGAATTCACTAATCACAACTTAAACCCCAGATCCATTTTAAAACCTCTAATTAGTTAACTAATAGTGTCATTTGAGCACTGTTTTCGCTCGTTCTTTCAACTGGAAACTCATTTTAACAAACCGTCACTTCCAGCAGGTGACTTTTAACTTGCTGAACACCGTGCTCACACATTTGTGGCAGCACGCATCCCGAGGAAAACTTCGGGCCATAAAACACTCCTCTAACATAGCCATTTTGCATTTTTGTTTCTCCGGGACTTCAAAATCAGTTTTTAACGCGAGCATCGCGTTCAGTGACCCCAAATTAGTCAGGAGCTCACTGTCGCGGCTTCGCAAACAGCCTAGAACATAGTTTTGTTCCAACTTTACATTTTAGGTTGATTTAACTATATTTTTTAATCCCAACATCAAACATGAAAACTTTACATATCAAAGTTGATCTACACCACGCTAGGACCACAGTGCTCACCTTGGTTGGAACCCAGGTGTGCTGGTTCAAGCAGAACCAAAGCCAAGTTTCATATAAGGTTCACATTGCTCCAAACTTTATTTCACACAGATAAACTTTGATCTGAAGTGAGCATCAAGCTCAAGGAAACATTTGGAACAACTTTCATATTTACAGCAAACCCAAATTCCACATTTTTCCTCTCTTAGGCATTTTATCAAACACATGGCATGCATAATATTTAACATTAAACATAAGCTAAACTTCACATTGGATCTTTGCAATTACTGGACCAGAAGCTATCTAACTTGCACTTAAATGATCTACTAAGTTCCCTCCTCATTACCCTTCAACCTGGAGCAAGCCAAAAGCAAGTTGGCCGTGGCTCAAGGAGGAAGAAGATGACCCCTTTGCATTGAAATTTGTGATGCTTCAACCAGAAGCTCTGGGATCAAACCAAAAGCACTAAAAGATGCTAACTACCTCACAGAAGCTTTCCATAACCTTGGCCGGTAACGAGGTGCGGCGGCGGCGGCGGGGAGCAAAGCTCCATTTTGGAGCTCAAGCTCGTTAATGGCGAATTTTTACAGAAGCCATAAGAAGTCTTCCAACTTATATGGAAGCTTCCTTAAGTCCATACAAAGCTTCCCGACACCTCCTCCCCGGCCGGAGATGGCCAGAACGCCGGCGGCCGCAAATCTTCCATTCTCGAGTTCATCCATGGCCGACCCTCATTCGGTCTGCATGGGAACCATGCAAAGGCATGGTTGGGATCCTCTTGGTCCCAGCAAGTGATCTCGGTAGGTGGCCGGCGTCGGGGAAGCCCGCCGGCGCCGGAAATGGAAGTTCGGCCAACATGCAATAACTTCAAAAGCTAGGGCATCCAATATCTCTTGAATTACTAAGCCATATTTATTCAAACTTTGCAGATTTGTTAGACATACTCTACAGTCCCTATATACCAATTTTCAGCTTGGTTGGTTCACTAGTTGCAAAGTTATCTCAAGGTGGAGCTTTATTAGTTTTCCGGCAAGAGATGTTTCCCGCCGGCCATGCGCTTTGCATGGGGAGCTCGGGCTTGGTACAGAGCATCTATGGGTCCTTACTAAGCTACTGCTACAAGTCTTGGGTTCAAACAAACTGAAGTTGGAGAGAACTTACCTTGGCCGAGTTGGAAGAAGATGGGATGAAGCCGGAATTTACTCCTCTTGCACGCGCGGCCACGGCAAGCTCCAGCAGGATCCCTAGGCACAGAGGAACTCCTTCAAAGTTCCAAAACAATTTTAGCAAAGGTTGGTTCCAACTTCCCTCTCTCTTTTTCTCTCTCGGATTATTCTAAAAGTGGTTGTGTTCCTTGGCCACCCACAACAAGGCCTTATGAGGATTAACTCTTGGGAGTTAGAAATCCCAAGAGCCTTCCTCGTGTAACCTCCCACGAGGAAGCCCAAAAGCCAAAAGGATTTAATGCAAGATTCTTTGTAAATGCCTCAAACCCGGTTCACACCTAAACCTAGGCTACGGGGTCTTCACAGTAGGTGCATTTTGCACCCAACACCTTAGTGTTTAAGTCCCTAACATTTTAACACCTAAAATATTAAGTTTCCTTACAATTTAGTCCATTTTAGGGTACTTTTTACGCAATTCGAGAAAATCCGCTCGTCGTTTTGCGAAACGGACTTCGCCACGACGTCCGGCTCGTCGAGACCTGTTAAGTAGCGTATTTGTTTGGTTTGTTCGATGCTCGGATAAAAACTTGGTCCATAAAGTTCGACCAAATACAGTGCGTTGCACGCACTCCGATGCACCCGGGTCGCCAAACGCGAATTCCGTCAGTGCCATCGCGCTCAGAACTTCGAAATTAGTTAGGTTTGACTACTCATACCCCTATGTTAGGGTTCCAGACGGCGAAACGGCCGTTAGTGATCAAAAAGGGATTAAAAATAGGGATTACTATTCACAACTTAAGTTGTGGGACCCGTTTTTGATTTCTGATTTATGGAAGATCCGACCGTCGGATCGAAAACATATGAATATGAAACTTTTATGTTTCGACGAGACGATCGCAATGGTGATCTCAGATTTTTCAGATCAGACCCCGATCAAAAGTCGACATTTCTGGGCCACTATTGACCCACTAATTGCCCATTTTTGCTATTTTAATAATTCTGAAAATTATTTAAACTTAAATTTTGAATTTTAAAAAATTACGGTTACTACATCACCCACCACTTATAAGAAGTTTCGTCCCCGAAACTTATCTAAACCACTATTAAGCCTTTAACGGGTTTGCAATTGACAATCAGTCACAAAGCGTCGTTAACTCTCAGGCTACTCATTTAGTCCCAATCTGAATATTCCCCTTTACAGGGCAGAGTATTTCTCAGTTCTTTCGGAAGTACGTTGTCGGCCGCCAACGTGCTTACCAAAAGAAAAGTGAAATACCATAGATCTGTCGCCAACATCTAGTTGGGGACACAACTCACATCTGAAGGTACATCACATACCTCCCTACACAGTCACTATGCCAATGACATAACCTCTACCAAAGGTCACTATCATCACGTGGTCAGGAATGCCACCCTGTCTATCCCCAAGAAACTAGAACCATAATTCACTATTTTCCAACTTCTTATTAAAATGGACACATAGGCCAAAATTTAAATCCAACCCAAACCAGGATTATCATTGGGCACACAAGCCACTGAATTATGACACGGGAACACTGAAAAGTAAATCCTTCAACCACATGTATTGTACTGATCTGAGCCCTCTGGCTCCACTGAAACATCAAGCCCACGGCCGAAACCATGACCGCGGCTAACCTTGTACTAACAATGATTCTCAAAACCCGAATACGGAACACATCTAAGTTTCAAACCACTATTCCGAAACCCAGCGCTCTCTCGTGAACACAAGTCATCCTAGGGTTCGTTCCTAACCAAACCTAGGCATCGTATTCCTATTCTCTGATACCATCTAATCTGTCACGCCCCGAGTTCAAAAACCAGAGTAATTTTTTTTTTTTTTTTTTTTTTTTTAATCAGAGTTGCAAAAACAGCCAGGGCAATGACAGACCGCCACATATATAGAAGAGTCCCAATCCCCTTTGGAATTGAGCCTTTTCTATATATGCACGGCTAGCTTAGCAACAACATCAGAGTACTAACTACGTACTACAAATAATATTACAAGAAAACCTTACAACTATCTTTACAAATATACAACTGAAATACAAAATCCTTTCTCTCAAACATCTATTACATAACTTTTCGGCTGTCCAGGGTCAACCTCTATATCGATACCTCGCCAATACGTCCCGACATCCCAACACCCGCTTGACCTGAAAAACAGTCACCCGAGGGTGTGAGACACACCGGAGTGTATCCCAGTGGGCACGACGAGCCGAGAAATAGCAGATCGTACCTACTGGTATACAATACTAGAGGATAGTAATAATCACATTAGGTAAGCATGATTATGAAGCGAATGAATAATCAACAGGAATATGTATAATCATGACAGGAATATAATGAACCGAGCATGCTGAATAACTGTATAGACAGGCATCAAACAATGAATATGCTGACAACAGAATCAGGAATCATGAGATAAGACCAAAGCAGTCTAAAAGCAACATATGCATCAAATAGAGGATATATCAAATTATCCAATCACAAGCCACCATATTGGTTCCACAAACCTCAGGCGAATTTGCCCAGCTGGCACCAGCGGATTGACATTCCTTTCACAAAGGGTCACGGGTTGCCACTGCTAACCACTTTACCGGTAAAGAACATTTCCACGGGGAGCGACCCCGGCCATGTTCGTGAAGTACAACGGTGCGGGCGATCAAATGCAAATGGTCAAACTCACGGTCCACTGACCGGGTAATCGGCAATAAGCCGGGAAATCCCCACTGGGATGCAATCAATTGAATCTCAACTTTCATGCAGGAATGATCAGCAACTAATCAACTCAATCTCAACTCATATGCAAGATCAAAGGCAAATCTCAACTCAACATAAGATCAACAGCAAATCTCAACTTAATCATACAGACCAACCAAACATACAAAACTAAACACATATTTTTGCGGAAACTAGTTTGAAAACAGGTTTTAGGCCCAAACTTCGAAGAGCAATGCCTTTGTCCTATCAAACAAGAACAGACTCAGGCGACCCTACGACGTTGAGTAAAACATTAGTTCATTAAAATTATGTGTTCAGCAGTGTAATATTTGATCAACAGGAAAGCAAGCTCAACACAATCCAATCAAGGATGCAATATCCGAATCAACTGAGTCTCAACTCATATGCAAGAATAAGCAGCAACTAAATATCATGGATCAGATATAATCAGGAAGTACTGATAATCAGGTATATAACCTAGCAAATGACCAATCAGGCATAGCAATGTCCAGAATAATGATATGAATACTGGAAGCACTATGTAAAGCAACAGATAACTGATAAAAGTTATAACTCAGGCATGAAGCAGTATAAACTGAATCAAAAGAAAGGCAGGCTCAAAGTAATGTTTAAGCTATCAAAAACAGGGGTCCAACCAATACCGTACACAGAGGGCCGAAATGATAAAGCCCGGACCGAAGATAAACCCACCTGTCAAATCGCAGGCGACAAGACTGAATCGACTGTATGCTCAGAACCAGATGCAAACTGGACAGACCTGAATCAAACATATTGATCAACCTCGAATTCACTAATCACAACTTAAACCCCAGATCCATTTTAAAACCTCTAATTAGTTAACTAATAGTGTCATTTGAGCACTGTTTTCGCTCGTTCTTTCAACTGGAAACTCATTTTAACAAACCGTCACTTCCAGCAGGTGACTTTTAACTTGCTGAACACCGTGCTCACACATTTGTGGCAGCACGCATCCCGAGGAAAACTTCGGGCCATAAAACACTCCTCTAACATAGCCATTTTGCATTTTTGTTTCTCCGGGACTTCAAAATCAGTTTTTAACGCGAGCATCGCGTTCAGTGACCCCAAATTAGTCAGGAGCTCACTATCGCGGCTTCGCAAACAGCCTAGAACAAAGTTTTGTTCCAACTTTACATTTTAGGTTGATTTAACTATATTTTTTAATCCCAACATCAAACATGAAAACTTTACATATCAAAGTTGATCTACACCACGCTAGGACCACAGTGCTCACCTTGGTTGGAACCCAGGTGTGCTGGTTCAAGCAGAACCAAAGCCAAGTTTCATATAAGGTTCACATTGCTCCAAACTTTATTTCACACAGATAAACTTTGATCTGAAGTGAGCATCAAGCTCAAGGAAACATTTGGAACAACTTTCATATTTACAGCAAACCCAAATTCCACATTTTTCCTCTCTTAGGCATTTTATCAAACACATGGCATGCATAATATTTAACATTAAACATAAGCTAAACTTCACATTGGATCTTTGCAATTACTGGACCAGAAGCTATCTAACTTGCACTTAAATGATCTACTAAGTTCCCTCCTCATTACCCTTCAACCTGGAGCAAGCCAAAAGCAAGTTGGCCGTGGCTCAAGGAGGAAGAAGATGACCCCTTTGCATTGAAATTTGTGATGCTTCAACCAGAAGCTCTGGGATCAAACCAAAAGCACTAAAAGATGCTAACTACCTCACAGAAGCTTTCCATAACCTTGACCGGTAACGAGGTGCGGCGGCGGCGGCGGGGAGCAAAGCTCCATTTTGGAGCTCAAGCTCGTTAATGGCGGATTTTTACAGAAGCCATAAGAAGTCTTCCAACTTATATGGAAGCTTCCTTAAGTCCATACAAAGCTTCCCGACACCTCCTCCCCGGCCGGAGATGGCCAGAACGCCGGCGGCCGCAAATCTTCCATTCTCGGGTTCATCCATGGCCGACCCTCATTCGGTCTGCATGGGAACCATGCAAAGGCATGGTTGGGATCCTCTTGGTTCCAGCAAGTGATCTCGGTAGGTGGCCGGCGTCGGGGAAGCCCGCCGGCGCCGGAAATGGAAGTTCGGCCAACATGCAATAACTTCAAAAGCTAGGGCATCCAATATCTCTTGAATTACTAAGCCATATTTATTCAAACTTTGCAGATTTGTTAGACATACCCTACAGTCCCTACATACCAATTTTCAGCTTGGTTGGTTCACTAGTTGCAAAGTTATCTCAAGGTGGAGCTTTATTAGTTTTCCGGCAAGAGATGTTTCCCGCCGGCCATGCGCTTTGCATGGGGAGCTCGGGCTTGGTACAGAGCATCTATGGGTCCTTACTAAGCTACTGCTACAAGTCTTGGGTTCAAACAAACCGAAGTTGGAGAGAACTTACCTTGGCCGAGTTGGAAGAAGATGGGATGAAGCCGGAATTTACTCCTCTTGCACGCGCGGCCACGGCAAGCTCCAGCAGGATCCCTAGGCACAGAGGAACTCCTCCAAAGTTCCGAAACAATTTTGGCAAAGGTTGGTTCCAACTTCCCTCTCTCTTTTTCTCTCTCGGATTATTCTAAAAGTGGTTGTGTTCCTTGGCCACCCACACCAAGGCCTTATGAGGATTAACTCTTGGGAGTTAGAAATCCCAAGAGCCTTCCTCATGTAACCTCCCACGAGGAAGCCCAAAAGCCAAAAGGATTTAATGCAAGATTCTTTGTAAATGCCTCAAACCCGGTTCACACCTAAACCTAGGCTACGGGGTCTTCACAGTAGGTGCATTTTGCACCCAACACCTTAGTGTTTAAGTCCCTAACATTTTAACACCTAAAATATTAAGTTTCCTTACAATTTAGTCCATTTTAGGGTACTTTTTACGCAATTCGAGAAAATCCGCTCGTCGTTTTGCGAAACGGACTTCGCCACGACGTCCGGCTCGTCGAGACCTGTTAAGTAGCGTATTTGTTTGGTTTGTTCGATGCTCGGATAAAAACTTGGTCCATAAAGTTCGACCAAATACAGTGCGTTGCACGCACTCCGATGCACCCGGGTCGCCAAACGCGAATTCCGTCAGTGCCATCGCGCTCAGAACTTCGAAATTAGTTAGGTTTGACTACTCATACCCCTATGTTAGGGTTCCAGACGGCGAAACGGCCGTTAGTGATCAAAAAGGGATTAAAAATATGGATTACTATTCACAACTTAAGTTGTGGGACCCGTTTTTGATTTCTGATTTATGGAAGATCCGACCGTCGGATCGAAAACATATGAATATGAAACTTTTATGTTTCGACGAGACGATCGCAATGGTGATCTCGGATTTTTCAGATCAGACCCCGATCAAAAGTCGACATTTCTAGGCCACTATTGACCCACTAATTGCCCATTTTTGCTATTTTAATAATTCTGAAAATTATTTAAACTTAAATTTTGAATTTTAAAAAATTACGGTTACTACACACCGTGCCCGCGCAAGCGCGGGACACGGGGGCGCCACACGGGCGCGGTGTCACGCGCGCCCGAGCGGGCGCAAGTGGGGGCCCGCCACGTGGCGGCCCCCCGCGTGCGCCCCACGTCGCAGGCGCGCTTCCCAAGCGCGCCTGCCTGCCGCGCCAACCGCCGTACGCCCTCGGGAAACGTGCCACGCCACCCCGAAATTCGCGTCGCACCAACGTCTCGGTTTGCGTGCCGCGTCGCCTTGAAAAATGCGAACGCCTACCGGACGCCAAAACCAACAAATAAATAGTCCATTCATAGCGATTTCGCGCGCTGAATCCAAAAACGAAGTCCATTTTTCCAAATTCTCATCCCAAAATTGCGGAGTGCCCCCGGATAGCCCACTTGATCCGATTTTCCGCGCCGGATCCAAATCTGAAGTCTGATTTCCCAAATTCCAACTCTAAAAATTCCCGAAGGCGACCGGAGAGGTAATATTTTATCCAAACTTCGCCCGGAGTCCAAATTTGACATCTGCGTCGCGCGAAACTACCTCTAAACACTCAACGGGTCCTCCAATTCCCACAGGATCTCCTTTTTAAGCCCCAAAGTCCAACACTTGCGTCCAAATTGCGCACAAACACCACCGACACACCACGCAGGCCTCCAGTGATGCAGACTAAACTCCAAATTGCACCACAAATTCATTTCTCAGGCCCGACACGCGCACAAACACTCCCAAGGCCACTAAAAGCCGCCCAACAACCAACAAACCCTACGCGGGGGATTCCGGGACCTCACATTGCCCCTGTCGTATGCCTCGCTGACTGCATCTAAACCGTCTCGACCGCTGCATCCATACCTGAACCTGTGGGAAGGGGGGTCACCCAAGGGGTGTGAGAACTACGACCGAGTTCCCTGTAGGTTCAACCACCGAGAAAAAGTGTCCTACACCACTTGGTCCAATGGAAGCAATAATAATAGAGTGCTAGGAAACTAAAATCCTCAATATCAAAATGCGGCAATGCAATATAATATATCACTACACTATCTATGTATACTCATCGACCCAGCACTACTCTGTCTAGCCACACTAGGCTGCTAAGCACCAATTCGGCCACTATGTCGCTGTATACAGGGTCAAACTAACCCGGCCATCTTGTCCACTCTATTTTCTCTATATTCTTTAAATTTCTGGTGCTTTAGTTCAAGTTAACCCTCAGAAATTCTTATCCAACGGGCCCCAGCCCGGTAGTCCTGCTACCATAAGATAAGATTTCTAAGGTTGCCGATAACACCCACAAGTGTTACCCCGTCCTACGGAAGAAACGTCCCGAACGGATCTCTACCCGGGAGAGGGGCACTGCCTGCAACTCCAACATGGGCCGCGTTTCACTCCGTAGTTCCGCCCGTTTTATCTTTATATTTTCTTTCTTTTCCTTTCTTTTTCTTTCTCTTTTTACTTTAGTTCTTAGCCTCTTACCCCGTCCTACGGAAGAAACGACCCGAACGGATCTCTACCCGGGAGAGGGGCACTGCCTGCAACTCCAACATGGGCCGCGTTTCACTCCGTAGTTCCGCCCGTTTTATCTTTATATTTTCTTTCTTTTCCTTTCTTTTTCTTTCTCTTTTTACTTTAGTTCTTAGCCTCTTTGCCTTTGAACACTTTTCTTTCTTATTCGAGCTTATAGCTCCCTTTTTGCCACTGGCAAATCTTTTTCTCTTTCCTTTGAGCATCTAGCTCTTTACTTTCACTTTTAGCCTTTTGAAAGTACCTCGTCCGACGGTTCACTGCCCAGGGAGTCCTGCTCCATTTGACGAGTCTCAAATTCGAATGCGTCATTTACATTCTCTTTATGCTTTTCAGCCGCTTTTAGCTTGCTTTTAAACTTTGCCTTTTTGCAACCATTTACCTCTTATCCTAGGTCTTGCCATAAGGATAACTAGAGAGTCACTTGGACTCTTATCATTTCTATTTCTGTTCTCTTGTCTTAAGCAATTTGCTTATCTTGCTTATTAATCACTTTTTGCTCTCTCTTGAGCTTTATCTCTTTTATCCTAAGTTCTTTACTCTAGGATAATTTGGGTGTCTCCAACACCAATTTAGGTTTGAACATCTTGTTCATTTACATTTTCACTTGTTTTGCCACTTGGCAATACTTTAGTTTCCTAGTCACTTTTACACTTTTCTTACTTGTTCTCAATTCACAACCTTATGTTTCAATTACTCTTAAGGTTGCACTATGTCACTAGGACACTAGTTACCTTCAAATTCATCTAGCTTAGAGTTTATTAACTCTATTTCCATTTTCTTCTCCTTTCATGTCTCCACACTTGTTCATTTCCCATTTTCCCAAATTCATGTCTCCACACGGTGCACGCTTCACTATAGGGTTGCACGCAAAACGGTGCATTTTTTTCTAGTCCTGCACGCAAAACGATGCAAAATATCAGAATCTGCATGTAAAACGGTGCACATTAGTCCAACCTGCACGCAAAACGGAGCACGTACCTTGTATTGGCACGTAAAACGGTGCACGTTCCTTTTTCAACGTTGCACGCAAAATGGTGCGCGTTTTCCAAGTCTGCGCCCAAAACTGCGTATATTCGCCGAATCCGCGCGCAAAACGGTGCATACTCCCACGAGCTTGCACGCAAAACGATGCATTTCTCCCACAAGCTTGCACGCAAAACGAGGCGCGCCAAAACATCTCCGACAGTCCGCGCAGCAAAACGACACAGTAAACACAGTCCCTAACACGCACGTGGGCATGAGGTCAAATCCAAAATCCAAAAGGATGCCTCAAAACTGTGAAAAATATCGCAAAACAACACGCGGGACTTACCTCGACAGCGCCGCGCCGCCCATCCGGCTTTTTGGAACTCCTCGCGCGCTCCGCGAGGTCCACGGCGTGCCGCAGCATCCTCTCAAAATCCTCTCTCTCTCTCTCTCGCTCTCTCTCTCTCTCTCTCGTGCTCGGGTGGAGAAGAAAAGGGAGAAAATGGGAGAAAATGGTGCGCGGGTTGGAGAAGGAAGAAAAGAAAAGGAAGAAGAAGAGAGAGGGGGTTTCCATTGGACCGGGTCCACGGAGCCCCCCAATGGGGGCCCGCCACATGGTGGTCCACCCCTCGGGCAAACGCGCACCAGCCCAGGTGCGCGCCCACTGCGCCACGCGGGCGCGCTTCCCAGCGCGCCACGCGGGCGCGACACCCGCGCGCCACACGGGGAGCAGGACACGGTGCGCGCCACACGGGCGCGCGCCCCCACGCGCCCACGGGCGCGCCCCCCCCGCGCGGGCGCCTCTCGCATCCGCGCGGGCGCCAATGGGGGCCCGCCACGCGGCGGCCACCCGTTGACACGCGCAGGAACGCGCTCTTGCGCGCCTTGCGCAGCACGCCACCGCGCCTCGTGCCGCGTGCCATCACCTCGGAATCCACGCACTGCACCTCGGAATTCATGTCGTCTCGAGATTCACGCATGCATCTCGAAATGCGTGCTGGCCATTATAACGCAAATCGGGCACAGCTATAGTGAATTCCGGGCACCCGAAAGTACAGCCCAATCTGAAATTCGCTCATTTTCATCCGTTTTTGGACCGTTTTCGTCCCGTTTTCGCCCAAATTTGACAGGCACGCTCATCTCAACTCAATTTATCACAGAAAATTTTAAATTTCCAGTTTGGGCCATTTCTGGGTCACCAAAAGTCTCGCTGTATCCAGACTCACTGACGGACCCCGTTCTCACAATCCGGGTATCCAATCGACGCGGAATTTGTATTGTGGCCTTAAAACATAATTACGGAGCTCCCGTAATTTTCTCAGAATTTTCCGACACTATAAATTTTCCGCTAAAAATCTGGTCCCCCTTTCTCAAGTAAAATTTTAGATCTCACATTTTTATCCCGATTTGGGCCCAATTCGCTTCCAAATTATTCTTTACTTCCCTAACTTTAATAAAAATAGTATTTCATACCATTTTTATTTACATTTATTTGTATAACAAAATCCGGTATATTACATTCTACCCCTTTAAAATAAATTTCGTCCTCGAAACTTAAATCGCACTTCGATGAAAGTTCGATCGAGAGGGAGGAATCTTGCCCTCAATACTAGGCTCACTGTATGTCGTTACTGGGCCTCAAATTGCATGCTCGCCGAAATCACACGAGCAACTCATCCGTGAATCCCTATCTCAATCCAGGGACAAGTCAGACCTGGTGTCTGGCCACTTTCACCAAGTAGGTGAAAGACACAGTTGAGCACTTGCTCTCTCAATTGCCACGAATGACCAAGTCTTTTCTTGCGAAATCTCCACTTTAATTCTGCCATTTTTTTTTTGTCACAACGAGGTTGCATCTGCAACCAATTACATTTACTGCATTTTTTCGTCGCTCCACTGCCCAATGTGGAGGGCAAAGGCCAATCCGCAAGTCCTTAGCTATCACACACGCTGCTAGTGCTCTAAGTCCACGGGTTATCAGCTAACCCGATATCTCAGATTACAAATAGGTTCACAGACCATGGTCCAATAGGGGCCTATAGCCCAAAACTAGTCCAACACTGTGCAACGGCTCTCGCTAGCCCGCAGACCCAATCGTCATACGGGTAGATCCACACTTAGGATTACTACACCAACACTCCCACTAGGAGCTACAGTACCTCAATCATCACTAGCTCTACGGCCTGGTCGTATCACACTCTCCGTGTACTAATAGCCTCAAGGCTCATACGTGGCATTCCACGTCCCCGGGTCATCGCTCGGACTACCGTCCCCACCAAATCTCTAACATGCCCCGCCCTCAAGTCTCGGGCCGCTGTCTCTCATAGCCGACTGCGCCTGCCCACTGGGCTACAGGCCCACAGTCCACAAACATGGTCCAGGCACGGGTCGTCCCCAAGCGAACCCGCTAATCGTCGCCACGCGACCACTATGCTCACTGAGCAAAACCAACTAACAAGTCGTCAATCCACGACCCAAACTCTCTATCAACTCTGGCCACACTGGGCAAAGGCTAATGTGTCACCTAATCAGCTCTCTCTGGCTAAACGGTACCTGTGCTCCATGAGCACCCAAACAGTTGGGCGTCCTACGCCCCCACGCTAACTCGCGAAAATCCAGTGCTAAGCGATTTGCTTAAGCACCCCCACGTCTCTTGTGCAACTCTCCCAACTGGGTTGAGGCACCACAATGATTGTTCACCAACTCTGGTGATTAACACGTGAACCCTGCGGTGGCAATCCTTGACATTATACCGATCTATCAGACCGGCGCCATAAAACTCTCGCTCTTTCGAGAGGTCCTCGTACCTTGAAGCCTACTATGGGCCTCATTAACTCCACTATGCGGCAACTCAGCCACAATCGTTACGCCATACGGTTACTACCGTCATCAGGGGAGAATTCTCTTGCCTGGCCTATAAATCCTTCTTGCCCTAACCGTCAGGGCACATTAACTTGGTTCTCGCACATAGCGATCACCAGCGTTCTTTGAGTCGGTCTCTCACCAGACCTTACTAACCACAACTTGCCAGCAACTAGTTGACTCAAGCTTACGACACCCCTTGATGAAGGTGCAGGGTGCGCCGACAAAAGCTCGGCGGCCACTGCCACTCTCTCTACCATCGTCCCTATATGCGGCAACGCCATATGCTCATGTGTCATTTATACAGCCTCAGCTTGCTGCGCTATCAGCCACTGGAGCCTATTGATCTGCTCTGACTGTCACCCTAACGCCACTCTTAGGCGTCGGAATTTGTCTTCCTGTCGGCGGGGAATTTCCGCTGACGGCAAGAAGCCTGACCTGCTGCTGGACCACACCAACAAGTGCGGTCACCTGCTATCGCAGCTCGTGTACTTAGTTCGACCCAGAGCCCTCTCGTGGCTTGAGTCGAAACTGGTGCGTCTCCCTACATGGTATCATCACTGATATGCATACCATACGAAATTATCAGCCCAAATTTAGCCATTTGAGCAACGTGCAATCTATATACCGACAAAAGAGCTCGTCGACCCAATCATGCGAAAGTATAAAAGGGTACTTCTTTTCATTTCCAACATTACGTTGTCGGCCGCCAACGTAATATCCGAAGAATGAAAGCTCGTCGCCCTCGATCAGTCCCAACATCCTTTTTGGGAACAACAATAGCCAATCAGATACTTTCGCCCAATTATCCACACACTCTCTCGTGCTAATCCCCAGGGTCTCCCTAAGGTTTGCTAACCACCTAGGACTATTCCTAGGCTCTGATACTACTCTAATCTGTCACGCCCCGAGTCCGCCAATTTGTACGGTTCGGGCACGTCAACAGACCCGCCAATCGGGTATGACCTTTCACTACCCGAATGGAACGGTAACATCCATAATAATACAACGAGTGTATGCGGAAGCTCAATATCAGAGTACTAAAAATCACTACAAATTTAAAACTTTCATTCAATAAAAAACAGTTAAGCAAAAATGAAAGCATACAAGAGTGAATCATAAATTAAATTTATTACACTTTACATTTCTGAACTTGCAAATAAAATTATTACAATTCTTTTACATAAATTCCTCACCATACAAGGTTCACTCAAGAAATATATAAAAAGGGATACCTCTGTTAGACCCTCTAGGTCTCTATGCAGCTAGGCCCTTGCCCCTGTCGTATGCCTCGCTGACTGCATCTAAACCGTCTCGACCGCTGCATCCATACCTGAACCTGTAGGGGGGTCACCCAAGGGGTGTGAGAACTACGACCGAGTTCCCAGTAGGTTCAACCACCGAGAAAAAGTGTCCTACACCACTTGGTCCAATGGAAGCTATAATAATAGAGTGCTAGGAAACTAAAATCCTCAATATCAAAATGCGGCTATGCAATATAATATATCACTACACTATCTGTGTATACTCATCGACCCAGCACTACTCTGTCTAGCCACACTAGGCTGCTAAGCACCAACTCGGCCACTATGCCGCTGTATACAGGGTCAAACTAACCCGGCCATCTTGGCCACTCTATTTTCTCTTTATTCTTTAAATTTCTGGTGCTTTAGTTCAAGTTAACCCTCAGAAATTCTTATCCAACGGGCCCCAGCCCGGTAGTTCTGCTACCATAAGATAAGATTTCTAAGGTTGCCGATAACACCCGCAAGTGTTACCCCGTCCTACGGGAGAAACGTCCCGAATGGGTCTCTACCCGGGAGAGGGGCACTGCCTGCAAATCCAACATGGGTCGCGTTTCACTCCGTAGTTCCGCCCGTTTTATCTTTATATTTTCTTTCTTTTCCTTTCTTTTTCTTTCTCTTTTTACTTTAGTTCTTAGCCTCTTTGCCTTTGAACACTTTTCTTTCTTATTCGAGCTTATAGTTCCCTTTTTGCCACTGGCAAATCTTTTTCTCTTTCCTTTGAGCATCTAGCTCTTTACTTTCACTTTTAGCCTTTCGAAAGTACCTCGTCCGACGGGTCACTGCCCAGGGAGTCCTGCTCCACTTGACGAGTCTCAAATTCGAAGGCGTCATTTACATTCTCATTATGCTTTTTAGCCGCTTTTAGCTTGCTTTTAAACTTTGCCTTTTTGCAACCATTTACCTCTTATCCTAGGTCTTGCCATAAGAATAACTAGAGAGTCACTTGGACTCTTATCATTTCTCTTTCTGTTCTCTTGTCTTAAGCAATTTGCTTGTCTTGCTTATTAATCACTTTTTGCTCTCTCTTGAGCTTTATCTCTTTTATCCTAAGTTCTTTACTCTAGGATAATTTGGGTGTCTCCAACACCAATTTAGGTTTGAACATCTTGTTCATTTACATTTTCACTTGTTTTGCCACTTGGCAATACTTCAGTTTCCTAGTCACTTTTACACTTTTCTTACTTGTTCTCAATTCACAACCTTATATTTCAATTACTCTTAAGGTTGCACTATGTCACTAGGACACTAGTTACCTTCAAATTCATCTAGCTTAGAGTTTATTAACTCTATCTCCATTTTCTTCTCCTATCATGTCTCCACACTTGATCATTTCCCATTTTCCTTTATTTAACTCTGATTGGAGTTAAACTAATTTATCAATTTACCCGGACGCCCTATGACTTTCTGGGGTTATGTTCATTTAATTCTTTAACTTTGGGATCTAATCCCCCTTTTCCTGATTCCTCCCTGAATCCTAGAGTTAAATTAACTCTATTTTCCTGTTCCATTCTGAACTTAGAGTTACACTGACTCTAACTTCCTGTCTGTGAGTTTAAACTGTTCTAGTTCACCTTAGGTTCCCTTTACCTAAGTTCCATATCACACTCATCCTAGAGTTCCTTAACTCTATGTTGATCACTGGTTCACCTTAGGTTCCCTTTACCTAAGTTCCATGTCATACTCATCTTAGAGTTCCCTGACTCTATGTTGATCACTCCTAAGTTTGATGTCACTCATTAAACCTGAATCTAGGTTTTCTCCTAGTCTTACTACCAACAGGTTCTCTTCCTGATGTCACATGATTCCTAGGGTTATACCCTAACATGATCACAATCATAAATAGCTAATCTTTTTTATGCATGCAATTATTTTCATCTCATTCATAAAATAGTAATTACTTCTACGCATGCATATTCATCATATATCTTTGGCAACCAACAGTTGCACTTTTCCTCTGTGTCCATCTACACATGCACATTTATTCATCTATCTCTGGCAACCAACAGTTGCACTTTTTCATCTGTATCCATCTACACAGGCGATCTTAATCATGATTACCTAACGCCTCTAACAGGCTACTATCATGCTTCGAAATCGAAAAGCAAAGGAGCAAGGGGAGAGGTCACCCAATTTCGGCTGAATCCCCCACCTTGCGGTGTCCCCAATTGCTTGTAGACACTTGCAATTAGTCTCCGCGCGATTCCACTTGTCTCCTCGAGCTTGCACGCAAAACAGTGCACATCCCTCGAGTCCGCACGCAAAACGGTGCATGTCCACCTAACCTGCATGCAAAACGGTGCACGTTATTAAAACCCGCACGCAAAACGCTGCGCGCCATTTCAACCTGCAGGCAAAACGGTGCGCGTATCTCGGGTTTGCACGCAAAATGGAGCATGCTTCTTTTAAGGTTGCACGTAAAACGGTGCACATCTTTTCTAACCCTACACGAGAAACGATGCATAACATTAGGGTCGGCACGCAAAACGGTACGCGACAACACGACCTGCACGCGAAACGGTGCACGTACCTCGAATCTGCACGCAAAATAGTACACGCTTCACTGTAGGGTAGCACGCAAAACGTTGCACTTTTTTCTAGTCCTGCCCGCAAAACGATGCAAAATATCAGAATCTGCACGTAAAATAGTGCGCATTAGCCCATCCTGCACGCAAAACGGAACACGTACCTCGTATTGGCATGCAAAACGATGCACGTTCCTTTTTCAACGTTGCACGCAAAACGGTGCGCGTTTTCCAAGTCTGCACCCAAAACTGCGCATATTCGCCGAATCCGCACGCAAAACGGTGCATGACTCTCACGAGCTTGCACGCAAAAAGATGTATTTCTCCCACAAGCTTGCACGCAAAACGAGGCGTGCCAAAATGCCTCCGACAGCCCGCGCAGCAAAACGGCACAGTATACACTGTCCCTAACACGCACGTGGGCATGGGGTCAAATCCAAAATCCAATAGGACGCCTCAAAACTGTGCCAAAAATATCGCAAAACAACACGCGGGACTTACCTCGACAGCGCCGCGCCGCCCATCCGGCTTTTTGGAACTCCTCGCACGCTCCGCGAGGTCCACGGCGTGCCGCAGCTTCCCCTCGAAATCCTCTCTCTCTCTCTCTCTCTCTCTCTCTCTCTCTCTCTCTCGTGCTCGGGTGGAGAAGAAAAGGGAGAAAAGAGGAGAAAATGGTGCGCGGGTTGGAGAAGGAAGAAAAGAAAAGGAAGAAGAAGGGGGGCAGGGGTTTCCATTGGACCGGGTCCACGGAGCCCCCCAATGGGGGCCCGCCACATGGCGGTCCACCCCTCGGGCAGACGCGCACCAGCCTAGGTGCGCGCCCACTGCGCCACGCGGGCGCGCTTCCCAGCGCGCCACAAGGGAGCAACACCCGCGCGCCACACGCGGCGCGGGACACGGTGCGCGCCACACGGGCGCGCGCCCCTGCGCGGGCGCCTCTCGCGTCCGCATGGGCGCCAATGGGAGCCCGCCACGTGGCGGCCCCCCGTTGACACGCGCAAGAACGCGCTCCTTCGCGCCTGTTGCGCGCCTTGCGCAGCACGCCACCGCGCCTCGTGCCGCATAACATCACCTCGGAATCCGCACGCTGCATCTCAGAATTCGTGTCGTCTCGAGATTCACGCACACATCTTGAAATGCGTGCCCGTGTCGAAATGAGTGACTGTCGTTACAATGCAAATCGGGCACAGCTATAGTGAATTCCAGGCACCCGGAAGTACAGCCCAATCTGGAATTCGCTCATTTTCATCCTTTTTGGACCGTCTTCATCCCGTTTTCGCCCAAATTTGACAGGCAGGCTCATCTCTACTCAATTTATCATAGAAAATTTTAAATTTTTAGTTTGGGCCATTTCTGGGTCACCAAAAGTCCCGTTGTATTCAGACTCACTGACGGACCCCGTTCTCACAATCCGGGTATCCAATCAACGCGGAATTTTTATTGTAGCCTTAAAACATAATTACGGAGCTCCCGTAATTTTCTCAGAATTTTTCGACACTGTGAATTTTCCGCTAAAAATCTGGTCCCCCTTTCTCAAATAAAATTTTATATCTCACATTTTTATCCCGATTTAGGCCCAATTCGCTTCCAAATTATTCTTTACTTCCCTAACTTTCATAAAAATAGTATTTCACACCATTTTTATTTACATTTATTTCTATACCAAAATCCGGTACATTACAGCCGCCTATACAAAACCCGCATAGGCGAAGCGTCTAACCTGCAAAAGATAATACTAAAGATATACAAATATCAGAGCTGAAAAGAAAACTACTGAAAAACTAAAATCCAATCACTGTACAACTGAAAATAAACATACAATATCCATCTCCCAAATACGATCATATACCAAATCCTCTGATACAACACTCCAAACTCTACAGGGAGGTAAACAGAAATAATACATCAGTGTACAGGCTACAAGTCAAATCCTCACAATATAATAGTCTCTCAAAATTCGAAATAAAACTAATCTACTGATGTACCACAAATCTCCAGAAAGGGAGCACCGCTATACTCCAAAGACGGGTAGGGAACTAGCTAGCGACTCCCTCACCTCGGTCTGTGGGATTAGTAACTGGAGCAACAGGAACTGGAGAAGGGGGTCCCTGGGGAAAAATACACCACAGCGGGTGTGAGAACTACATCCCACAGTAGTTCTCAGTGGGTACCGCCACCAATCCCAACGGTCTGCCCACTAAGTCTACTAGAGGCATAAGATAACAGAAAACGGAAGAAAGGAAAGCTGAAAATAACTCTACAGCTACCCTGCCTCTATCTACTATGCTCAAAGGGTGATACAGATGAAAATGATGCATCGACTCAAACTCAGTATACTCAATCAACCCAATCACAGTGACTGCCACATAGGGTCCAGTCAAACCTGCGCCCACCTACTGTCGTACATCCACAAGAGGATGGGTCTACCGTAGGGCGTCCGTGACTGCCAAAACTGGCCCAGCCAGAGGGACTGCGTCGACAAGTCGTGATAGTAAAGTAATAGGCCCAGCTCCGGAGTGGCACTCGAGGGGCGCGACCCCACCGAGGAAAGTATCAGCGCATCTCTGTCGAGCTCATGCAGGCTATAGTCCAAATCCACGGTCAACAAGATCGACAGTAACCAATATCACACCTCTAACTCACTGACTGGAAATACTCACAGCCGGGACCACCGTCAACCTGACGGCTCCCACAACAGTACACCAAACTCACAGGTAACACAGGAAGGACCGACACCATAAGGGTTCGAAATTCTCGATAGGTCGGTGCCAAGAACCCCAATCAAACAAGAACAGAATCCAGGCTCCGCCTATCGAAGTTCCCGACCCCCTTACAGTTCGGGAACATGACAACCTCAGTATGACATGCGGGAGACACCAACCAGGGCCCGAAAGTTTCAAGAGACCAACACCTACAACCCTATCAAACAAGAACAGGTTCCAGGCACGGTCCCCGTAGCTTTCGTCCCGAAACAGCAACAGAAAAGGCCCCTAGAACCCAGATCACCCAAACTCTCTCGGGTGAGGAAGTTGTAATAAAAAGATGATAGTTATTACTGAAAACTATTTTAATCTGAGAAACCCAATTTAGTATATTTTAGTTCTTTAATAAAAATCAGTTCAAATAAGTTTTATTTTCCAAACCCCGAAGGGCTATTGCCTTCACCCAAATCAAACAAGAACAGGCTCCGGCGACCCCTCGAAATTTGGAAGGAAAACATTAGTTTACAGAAATTATATGTGTCCAAAAACAGTCTGGGTTCTAGGTCCTGCAATCACTAGTATACTATTGCCACTAACACAGTGGCAACACAAAAAAACAGGGAAACAAGACAACCCGGGACCACCGTTCACCCAAACGGTTCCCGCCACTGATAGAAGACTAGCTATATCTACCAGACTCCACTCTGCCCCCTGTCGGGTTATGTATAATTGGATCTAAATAGAGGAAAAAACACCTAGAGGGGGGTGAATAGGTGTAAACACTAAACACTCAAAAATCTTTGCGATATAAAACCCAATGCGGAAAAATAAATAACACGCAGAGATTTTTACGTGGAAAACTCCAAACCGGAGTAAAAAACCACGGGACCGATAACACGGTGAAATCCACTAGAATTAAACACGTACAAGGTGATATACCGTACTCACAGACGACTCAACCTTTTCCATACGCTCCTAGTTGATCTTCTCCGCTCGCTCCACGACGCTTCTCGAATCCACGATGTGCGTCCAACGCCGAATCCACAGCGTCCAACGTCGAGTCCACGACGTCCGACCGAATCCACGGTCTTCACCCAGTAGCACGCTTCGAATCCACGAACGTACCTCGCTCCGAATCCACGAGAGCGGCAGCACCTTGAATCCACAAGGCCACGCGAGTCCACGCGCCGATTTTGGGGTAAATCGTTGTTTTTTGGGTAGTGATGATCCGCCGAATACTTAGATTAGAAATAGATCGAAAATACCATCTAAGTATTCATTGATTTGATTCAACTCAAAATGTGAGTATGAAAACCTAGAATCAAATCAATCAATATAGATGAAGAAACATAAGATAGAATCTATGATTTTCTTTCTTCTCTATATGTGGATCTTAGGCCGTATAAAAGATGACGGCTACTTTTTCTATTATGTGGATTAGCCCTAGAAAAAGAATCATAGGGTCTATTTATAGGTTAGAAACCCTTGGAAAAAGATAAGGATCAAAAACTATCTTTTTCTGGAATTTTTACATGACGACGATCCGGATCGGAGATCGGCGATCCGGATTGTAGTAGCGAGAAAAACTGATTCCGGAAAAACGAAGGTTCGGGATCCGGATCGAAGTGCTTGATCCGGATCGTTCATACAGTTCACCAAACAACAACGTTCGGGATCCGGATTGCAGTAGCCTGATCCGGATCGCTCAAATGAAATGGTAAACTCAGTGTTCGGGATCCGGATCAAGGGAAGCTACGATCCGGATTGAACTGATGTATGAACGAACCACCTTCGGGATCCGGATTGCAAAGCCTGATCCGGATCCTGAACATGTCCCATGTCTAGTTTTTGATAATTATGCAATTACAACTTCATCCAAGTGTTTCTACACTATAAGAAGTATTCGGATCACCAAAGATATTAAGTTCAACATACCTGATCCTTTTGAATTCTTCTTTCTTGAGATTGAGTTATATGATCCAACCTTCTTTACCTTCAATCTTCAAGACTTAACCGAATTCACGAAATACACCAACTTAAATTCCGTAACAATCTCCCCCTTTGGCGGTTTCGTGACAAAACATAGATCCACTCAAGAAAATTTAAAAAGATATTTTTGTTGCTATCACCATACAACAAAAATTTACAATGGAGATCCAAAATAAAATACATGAGTTAAACTCCTAAAACAGACTCTAGACTTAGACATCTGTACTCTCTGCAAAAGAAATCATTCTTGACAAAAGAAATCGTTAGATACCTCAAGAATTTTATATCATTCAAAAACCACACACAGAGATTAAGTTTATACTCATTTATACTTACCATGACATTTATACATTCAGATATGTAAATTGATCATAGTTAAAACACCAACATATCTTCTATGCAATCAAAATCCAAATGTCATGTTAGTGAACATCAACTTGTTAGTTATATTACATGCCCAAATAGTTAGTCGAATAGTTAGTCGGGGCATGCATTCAAACACAAATGAAAACCGGAAGTTGAAGTTCGTTCTACTTACCAAGTTCTACTTACCTCTATAGTTTCAAGTTTCTTTCTCACACACATTGTATCATTGTTTATCTCTCTCTCCCCCTTTTTGTCACAAAAGTTAGCCAAAAAAATACCAGAATGGAGAGAATGGTTAACAGTTCAAGTACCAAAAGTTTGAGAGTTAAAAACTAAAAACTAAAACGTAAAACCTGCACAAAAGAAAGTTAAAAATCTGAAGTTTCTGCACAAGAGAATTATAGAAAGCGGCACAAGTCAATCATTTGAGGCAGAGTCTTCAGAGCTCGTGCAGCCCAGCTTTTTCAAAATTCCTTTAAGCATGTCCGAAATCGTAGAACACTCTTGTTTCATCTGATGTATGTCCTTGGACATCTTTCTGAGTTCTAGAGTCATTTTATCTTGTTCTTGTTTGATGGAAGACTCTAAGTTTATCTTTTGGTCAATTCTTCTGGAAGTTGAAGAACGTTGTGTGACGACTGACGGAGCAGTCTGACCTTCATTCCGAGGAGATCTTCTTGGCAGAGAATGTGAATTGTCAAGAGGTTCATTCCTTGGCACATTCTTTTTCCTTGCTTGCTGCTTAAGTATTGAGGAAGACTTCAGTAGCTTCTTGTTCTTTAGGTAAACCTTATTTTCTTCATCAATACCTTGTTGTACTTCAGTAAGAAATGTATCCCAATCTTCTTCGTCTTCAGATTCATTTTCAGTTTGAGGGATATTCTTTGTTTCATCTTGACATGGTTCATTTATTTCAATACCTCGAGCTCGTCCAAGCCGTCGAGCAAGTCTTTTTCTTTTTGTCTTCCCAGAAGGTTTTTCCATAGGAGCTTTGCCCTTTTCAGCAGCAGTAGGCGGAGCCTTCGATGTTTCCGCAGGCGCTTTTCCCTTTGAAGTAGTGGGAACAGTTGTTGCTTCAACTTGCAACTCATCCCAATTGTTACGGAATTTGAGTTGGCGTAGTTTCGTGAAAGTCTCAAGTCTTGAAGATTGAAGGTGAAGAAAGTTGGATCATTTAACTCAATCTCAAGAAAGAAGAATTCAAAAGGATCAGGTATGTTTAACTAAAGAATTTGTGTGATCCGAATACTTCTTGTAGTGTAGAAACACTTGGAAGAATCTTTCATTGCATAAAAATCAAAAACTGGACTTGGGACATGTTCAGGATCCGGATCAGGTTGTTCGATCCGGATCCCGAAGGTGGTTCGTTCATACATCGTCGCAATCCGGATCGTAGTCTCTTGATCCGGATCCCGAACGTTGATGTTTGGTGAACTGTATGAACGATCCGGATCGTAGTCACATGATCCGGATCCCGAACCTTCGTTTTTCTGGAATTGGCTGTTTTGTTATGACGATCCGGATCCTAGTTATCACGATCCGGATCGCCGTCCGTAAAAATCCAGAAATGGCAGGTTTTTGATTCTTATCTCCTTCCTAGGGTTTCTAACCTATAAATACACCCTATGACTCCTTTTCTAGGGTGAATCCACATAGCCGTCATTTTCATGTATCATCTTATACGGCTATAGATCCACATATAGAGAAGAAAGGAAATCATTAGAGAATACTCTATGTTTCTTCATCTATATTGATTAGTTTGATTCTAGGTTTTCATACTCACATCTTGAGTTGAATCAAACTAATGAATACTTAGATGGTATTTCCGATCTATCTTTGATCTAAGTATTCGGCGGATCATCACCACCCAAAAATAACGATTTACCCCAAAAATCGGCGCGTGGATTCGCGTGTCCTTGTGGATTCAAGGTTCAATCGCTCTCGTGGATTCGGAGCGAGGCACGTTCGTGGATTCGAACGGTGCTATTGGGTGAAGACCGTGGATTCGGTCGGACGTCGTGGATTCGACGTTGGACGCCGTGGATTCGGCGTTGGGCGCAGATCGTGGATTCGAGAAGCGTCTGGAGCGAGCGGAGAAGATCCTCTAGGAGCGTATGGAAAAGGTTGAGTCGTAAGTGTGTACGGTAAATCACCTTGTACGTGTTTTAATTCTAGTGGATTTCTGCCGTGTTATCGGTCCCGTGGTTTTTTACTCCGGTGATGGAGTTTTCCACGTAAAAATCTTGCGTGTTATTTTATTTTCCGCATTGGGTTTTATCGCAACGATTTTTGGAGTGTTTATACGTTTACACCTATTCACCCCCCTCTAGGTGTTTCTTCCCCTATTTAGATCCGTATTATATACGACCCAACAAGTGGTATCAGAGAAGGAATAGGGTTGTGAACAATGGTTGAAGGTGGAAACATCAATCGACCCCCTTTCTTTGATGGAACAAATTATGCGTACTGGAAAGTACGGATGAAAGCCTTTTTATCTTCCATCGACGAAAGGGTGTGGCATTCAATTGAATCAGGATGGACTAATCCAACTGAACTTATCTCTGATGTTCACACCTTAAAACCTAGGTCGAAATGGACCAAGGAAGAGTTTGAGTTATCTTCTTACAATGGCAAGGGAATTAATGCTATTTTTAATGCCTTATCTCAAACTGAATTCTCTCCCGTCTCGGCATGTGAGACTGCGAAAGAAATCTGGGATGTTCTCCAGGTTACACATGAGGGAACTAACCTCGTGAAGATTCAGAAACTGCAAATGCTTACGAGCAAGTTTGACTCTATCTTAATGGCAGAAAATGAATCTTTCACGGACTACTATACACGATTGCAAGACATCGTAAACTCATGTGCTAATCTGGGAGAGAAGATTCCAGAATTTAAGATTGTAAGAAAAATCTTAAGAACTCTTCCTGAACGATTTCGCCCAAAGGTTACTGCCATTGAAACTATTAAACACCCGGACGAAATACGTGTAGAAGAATTAGTTGGTTCATTACAAACATATGAAATGACTTTTACTACTAACAATTCTTCTGGAAAAGCATCCTCTTCTAAGTCTTCAGGTTATGCGTTGAAAACAACTAAGGAAGAAGACGCGGATACATCCTCCTCGGACGACGACGAGAACCTTTCTATGGAGGAATTTGAGAAGCAGCTCGCTCTCTTGACAAGGAATTTTCGCCGCAACTTTCGAAGGGGTAATTCAAGCAAATCTCCATCCTTCGGAAAGTCGAACAAAGGCAAGGGTACTCCAAGTCACAAGTCAAGAAAGCAGGAGAACTTCTCAAAGGATAAGAAAAGTTCAGAAGGACAACTGCAATGCTTCAAATGTCGAGGCTACAGCCACATTGCAACGGAGTGTCCTAACAAGTATCCGGCAAAGAAGAAGGCGATGCAAGTCGTCACTTGGGATGACAACTCAACGTCAAATGAGTCGTCTTCAAGTGATGAAGAAAAAAGCTCCACGGCATTCCACACGTCCACATCTTCACCATTCATGTGCTTTATGGCAACTACGTCTGAATCATTGTCCAACCCCACTGTTGAAAAGAATGCAATGGACAATGAATCGGATGATTCGGAAGGTGAAGAGTTTGCTCTAGCCTATCACAGATCTTTACAGGACTTAAAGAAACTGGCTAAGCAAAACAAGGGGTTGAGAGGGAGATTGCAGGATCTCGAAGAAGAAGTAAAAAGGGTAACTTCTCTCTCGACCGATCTTGAAGTGGAAAGGGATAGTTTGATAAAAGCAAATGTTTCCCTTCAAGAGTCCAATGAGCAGCTCGAGAAGAACTATATAGATATGGTGAACAAAGCAAACTACTTCTTGAAGCTCTATGGCGAGGGCCGACAGGAAAGACGGGAAATGACAGAGACCATTCTCCAACTCAAGGATGACATACAGCAATTCTCTTTAGGAAGGAGTAAGTTGGATAAACTCCTTGGTCTTGGTCAAACAAATCGGTTCGGCCTCGGGTACACTCAAACTGGAAACAGTCCAAGTTCGAGTGGGACAGTCTTTGTGCCTCAGTCGGTATCTCCTCCTCCGACATCGGAATTCAAGACAAACAACGACAACAAACCTACCTCATCCTCTTCGGAATCGTCAAGCTCAAAGGTATGTTTCCGTTGTAATTTTGCAGGGCACATCGAAAGAAATTGCGAGATTGGAGCTCAAAGAACAAATCAACCACATCTTGCAATTGCTACCAATAAGCTCACTTCCCGGAATTCAAGGAAGGATTTTTCAAAAGGAAAGAACATTGGTAGCACCTCAAACAAGACGATGACAAAGGAAAAAGATCAATCATACAAGACGTCGTCTTCAAGGAGAATCTCTCAACCTTTACCAACATACTCCAAAACTCAAAAGGTTTGGGTATGCAAAGGTGAAACCCCTCCTTGTCCTTAATCGTTCTACGATTAAATCTTGTATAGTTTGTGTAGACTATTTTCTTTTCTTCTTTTTCTTTTGGCCGACCCGTCAACCATCTTTGGGAGGTAAATGGTACATCTTTTTATTGGTTGATGATTTCTCTCGGTTTTCTTGGGTAGCATTTTTGAGAGAGAAAGCTGATACGTTTGACTCTTTTCATGAGATTTGCCATCGTATTATGATTGAAAAGAATGAAAAGATCATTCGTGTTAGAAGTGATAGGGGTGGAGAATTCATAAATTCAAAATTCATTGACTTTTGTACTTCAAATGGCATTAAACATGAATTCTCGGCACCCTATACACCTCAGCAGAATGGTGTTGTTGAGCGCAAAAACAGGGTTGTTCAAGAGATGGCGCGTGTGATGCTTCATAGCCGGAAATTACCGCTACATTTTTGGGCTGAAGCTGTGAACACCGCTGTCTATGTCATTAACAGAGTGTATTTGCGCCCAGGAACCTTGAATACACCATATGAGCTGTGGTTTAGTAGAAAACCGGATATCAAGTACTTTCGTATCTTCCGGAGTCGATGTTACATCTTACGTGACCGTGAAAATCTTGGAAAGTTCGACTCTCGAAGTGATGAAGGGATCTTTTTGGGTTATTCTACGAATAGCAGAGCATATCGAGTATTTAACATTGAATCTAAGACGATCGTAGAATCTATAAATGTTAAAGTAGATGAAGCTTCTCATTTTGAATCTGAAAAATCTACCCTCGATATCTCTCTAGATGATGATTCTCCTGCTAGTGCATCTTCTCATAATAACACTTCCAATATTAATGATGCATCTAATGGTTCTTCTAGTTTATCTGATGTGCAGGAATCATCTCGTGTACCTCCGAGTACTCCGTGTCAACAAACGCTACGAATCTCCAAGGATCATCCGGAATCGAACATCATTGGAGATCCACAAGAAGGAGTTAGAACTCGAAGGCAGTTGGTTTGCGGACTTGCTTGCTACATATCTTTAATCGAACCAAAGACAATAGATGAAGCTCTTCAGGATGACTACTGGATTAAAGCAATGCAGGAAGAGCTCCATCAATTTGAGCGAAACAAAGTCTGGGAATTAACGAAGCCTCCAAAGCAACATAATGTGATAGGTACCAAATGGATCTTCAAGAACAAGAAAGATGAAGATGGTACTATCATCAGGAACAAGGCACGACTAGTTGCTCAAGGCTACTCTCAAGTAGAAGGTATAGACTTTGACGAAACTTTCGCCCCTGTAGCTAGACTCGAGTCCATTCGTATATTGTTTGCTATTGCTTGTCATTTTAAAATCAAATTATTTCAAATGGACGTCAAGAGCGCATTTCTAAATGGGTTTTTAAATGAGGAAGTTTATGTAGCTCAACCGAAAGGTTTTGTAGATCATAAACAACCTAACCATGTTTTTCGTTTGAAAAAGGCTCTTTACGGTCTGAAACAAGCACCGCGAGCATGGTACGAAAGGTTAACAAAGCACCTTTTGGAGAAGGGCTATACTCGAGGGGGAGCTGACAGGACTCTCTTTGTGAAGCATTATCAAAATAATTTCATTGTAGCACAAATCTATGTCGATGACATTGTATTTGGTGCAACAAAAGATAATGATGCTTCTAAATTCGCGGAGACCATGGAAAGCGAATTTGAGATGTCCATGATGGGCGAACTGTCTTATTTTCTTGGATTGCAAATTAAACAAAATGATGAAGGTATTCACTTGAGTCAATCCAAGTATGCACTGGAGTTGGTCAAAAAGTTTGATCTAGAAAATTGTAAAGTTTTTCCAACTCCAATGGGAACTAGCCACAAGGGACTTGGAAGTGAATCACATAGTGAGAATGTAGACGAGAAACTGTATAGAAGTATGATTGGAAGTCTACTTTACCTCACGGCTAGTCGCCCGGATATATCCTTTAGTGTTGGGATTTGCGCGAGATATCAATCAGCACCAAAGGAGGTTCACCTGAAAGCGGTGAAACGGATCATCCGGTACATCAAAGGATCAATTAATTTCGGAATTTGGTATCCTATGGGAACAAGTCTGGACATTGTTGGATACTCAGATGCCGATTGGGCAGGATCAGTGGATGATCGGAAAAGCACGAGTGGTGCATGCTTCTATCTAGGCCATTGCCTTGTTGCATGGCACAGTAAAAAGCAGAATTGCATAGCACTCTCGACTGCCGAAGCGGAATACATTTCAGCTGGAAGTTGCTCAACTCAACTCATTTGGATGAAAAGCGTATTGAGTGACTTCCGCATTTCAGCATCTTCCGTAACAATTCTTTGTGACAACACAAGTGCAATTAACATTTCTAAAAACCCTGTGTTGCACTCTAGAACAAAACATATTGAACTTAGATATCATTTTCTTAGAGAGCTAGTTGAATCAAATACTCTTCAACTTTCATATATTTCAACTGAGGATCAATTAGCTGACATTTTAACAAAACCTTTGGATCAAAAACGTTTTATTCATTTACGAAAAGCAATTGGGATGCTTTCCTTGAAATAATCTTCTTTTTGAAATCTTTGCTTAGGATAGGTTTTGTATTTGTTTTTGTTTTGTTCTTTATCTATGTTTGTACATAGGACATTAATTGAGCATAGATCATAATTGACTTTAATTGCATCTTTTCGCACATTTAGAAATTTATTATGCTTTTGCCATCATAATATTTCACTATTGCAATGATCATTTATGTTAATTAAATCATCTTCTAAAGTGATCAAAGTCAATTTCTCTCTCTCAATGATCTCTTGGTATAGTCATTATCTTATTTGACTGTTTAGTCGAGTATGAAATCGAGATCAATTTTTGGTTGAATACTTTATATTTTAGATAATTGATAGCCAATTGAGGGGGAGTCAAAGATAATGTAAAATGCTCAAAAGATGTGGAAAGAGTTACATCCCAATGAGGAGTGTGAAAACTACCACCACATGGAGGAAAGAGCTACCACCTCGGTCGTCCGAGTACTGTGTGCAGCTACCACATGTATACCAAGCATGGTTGTTCAAATTTTTGATTAAGTAAAATGCATGTTGAAATACTTGACTCTGTCAAATTTCAAGGTTGGTATAAGGTGGGATTTTAAAGAAAGATGCTCAAAGAGCCACTCTCTTCAACAGATTGTCTAGAAATATTATCTACTATATTTGGGATTTCAAACATCTATTGATCTTTGTATTTCATTTTCTTTACCGAATTGATTATTTGTTAAAGGCATTACTCATAAGATCAAGTTAGATGTAATTGAAAGTGTTCAACTTTAAGGGATTTAATTCTTGTAAATTTTCGTTTCATTTTTGGATATTACTGATAGATTTAGCATAATCTAATTCTTGTTGTATGAAACGATGATTTTTGTTTAAAGTTGATACACATTTGTGCTTACAATCTTTTTCTGGATTTTCCTGAATTTCTCTGAAATTTTCTAAAGAAAAAGTTGGGGCCGATCCGGATCGGGCTAGATGATCCGGATCCCGAACGCAGGAATTCTTCTGCGGGCTGACGATCCGGATTGTATCTGCCGATCCGGATCCCGAACGCAGTTTCTTACTGCGGGTAGCCGATCCGGATCGCAGTTATGAACTGATCCGGATCGCGGCTAGGTTTTATAAGGAACGAAAGGGGTTTTTGATTTCTTTACTCCAATCTTTTGTTCCGAAGTTTTCCAGAGCGCTTCTCTCTAGATTTCATCCTCCTTGGAAGCTTTCAAACTCAAGTTCTTCAATTCCAAGTAAGTTTTATTGATCAAAATCTCGGTTTTTCACCGTTTTTCTCTTTTCCTCCTCAAACGCACGAATTTCTTGGATCAACTTTGTTTGTGGATGGTTTTTGATCAAATTTCTTTTGAAATAAGAACTCTGGGTAGATTAGTTTTGATTATATGCTAGGTTTTCTCCTGATTAACGGATTTTTAGGCTTCGATTTCTAAAATTTCGGTTTTAGGGCATATAACAAGGATTTTCGAAAATCATGCAATTGATCTATCTATAAAAGTCCTTTTGCAAAACTAATTTGATTCTTAGTCTCTCTACATGATTATGATTGTTTGGGTACAATTTTTCAAATCTTTGAAAATTAACAATTTTTCATGTGTTCTTGAGTTGGTCTTCACAGGATTTAAATCTTCTTAAAGCACTTGGATCAATGGGAGTCTCATGGATCATTCTTTTGTTGGTCACAATAGTGCACACTCGGGCCACAAACAAATTAAAGAGAGCTAAGAAAACACAACAAAAAGGTGAATTTGTCGAGGTCAGTGATACAGAGGTGGATTGTCACGAGATAGATTGGACTGCATTGACAGATGATGATGAATCATTGCCTGAACAAAAGGCGTCCGATGCTTCGAAAGGAAAAGCACCCATGGACAAAGGAAAAGCGCCTATGACTAAACCAACCATCTCTGTGAAAAGGAAACGAGTAACTAGACGTTTTGGACTACGACAAGACGCTGATTTTAACACACCGATAGTTCCTGACTCCCCGCCTCGCGTGGAAGGAGTGTTCGTCAGCATGGATCGCGTTCGAGCATTTGAACGTCGTGAATGCATCGGTGAACGTCATGTCAACATTGAAGCTCTCCGAAATCACTCACCTGAGTTTGGAACCTTGATTGAGCAAGCTAATCTCATCCAAGTCTGCCGATTCCCCGAACTACTTGGGTATTGTTTGTATCGTGTAAGGACCTTTTACACGAATGCAACACATCTTCAAGAAGGAGAACATGGATCAATGCATTTCTATACAATTATCCAAGGGATGAAACTTAAAATCACTCCGCAGCTAATTGGCGAAGTTCTTGGAATGGAATCTAACACATCGGGGGTCAACTTTTTGAAAGGAAAAAGTTTGACGAATGCCTTGTGGCGAACAGTGATAGATAAAATTTGTTTGGAAGGAACGAATTCAGCTAATGGTAAAAGTGTAAAATCCAAACATCTTCGACTGGAGTATCGATTTCTAAATTTCATCACGTGTTACAACATTCTACCTAACATGCAGACTAAGGTCGTGAGATGGGAGAGACTGCTGTTCCTATATCTCTTAGGTCATCCCTCTGAGGCTGTAGGATTGAACATGAATATCCCCTACATAATTTGGAATAGAATGTCAAGATATATTGTACATCCTCATCCTTCTGAGCGACTTCCGTTTCCGTTAATCATCATGAGGATCTTACAAAAGTTTGACATTGATATAAGCTCGACATCTTATCAACACTGTTGGGGGATGATAGATGAGTCTACGATTGTGAAGTCACTTCACAAATTACCACATGTTACCCCGACACATTCCACTGGAAAAAAACCTTGTGTCGGCAGCTCGGCCTCACCGTCTCAACAAGCATCAGAACAAAGGCGAATGTCTGAAGAACTCGAGATCATAACGGCATCCCAAATTACATTGACCAAGAAAGTAAATTCAATGAGGAAATTGATCAAGAACATGTCACTAAGATGGGATATAGTGCGTCTGAGGACTCAGACTCGGATGACTAATTTGTGCTTTAACAATTTTTGTGCAGATTTGTGCAGGATTTTATCTCTTTAGTTCAGCTTTTAGGACTTACCTTTAGTTCTAGTTCTTACTTTTCGGAACAATTTTTGAAATTTTTAACTCTCCTAACATTTCGTAGTCTTAACTACATTTTGGCTTTGTTTTGTGACAAAAAGGGGGAGAGAGTTGTTGAGAACTTTGAACAATGATGATGATGTGAATGAACATCAAGGTAAGGGAACTTGAACAATGATTGTGAAAATCTTGATGATGAAGATTTTGTATACATCAAGGCATCAAGGTAAGGGAACTTGAACAATGATTGTGAAAATCTTGATGATGAAGATTTTGTATACATCAAGGTAAGTATGATCTCAACTTCAACTTGAGGTTTTTCAGCTGTATGAATGCATGCCTCGACTAACTATTTGCTAACTATTTGGGCATGTTATATAACTAACAAGTTGATGTTCACTAACAAGTTTGTGACACTTGGTTTTTGATTGCATAGAAGATATGTTGGTTCTTAACTCTGATCAATTACATATCTATATATATATAAGTTTGTCACAAACATGTTCATGACATTTGGTTTTTACGTGCAAAGAAGATATGTTGGTGTTTATTTAACTATGATCAGTTTCCATATCTGAATATAAATGTCATGGTAAGTATAAATGAGTTTAAACTTCATCTCTGTTTGTGGTTTTTGAATGATACAAAATTCTTGAGGTATCTAACGATTTCTTTTGTCAAGAATGATTTCTTTTTGCAGAGAGTACAGATGTCTAAGTCTAGAGTCTGTTTTAGGAGTTTAACTCATGTATTGTATTTTGGATCTCCATTGTAAATTTTTGTTGTATGGTGATAGCAACAAAAATATCTTTTTGAATTTTCTTTAGTGGATCTATGTTTTGTCACGAAACCGCCAAAGGGGGAGATTGTTACGGAATTTGAGTTGGCGTAGTTTCGTGAAAGTCTCAAGTCTTGAAGATTGAAGGTGAAGAAAGTTGGATCATTTAACTCAATCTCAAGAAAGAAGAATTCAAAAGGATCAGGTATGTTTAACTAAAGAATTTGTGTGATCCGAATACTTCTTGTAGTGTAGAAACACTTGGAAGAATCTTTCATTGCATAAAAATCAAAAACTGGACTTGGGACATGTTCAGGATCCGGATCAGGTTGTTCGATCCGGATCCCGAAGGTGGTTCGTTCATACATCGTCGCAATCCGGATCGTAGTCTCTTGATCCGGATCCCGAACGTTGATGTTTGGTGAACTGTATGAACGATCCGGATCGTAGTCACATGATCCGGATCCCGAACCTTCGTTTTTCTGGAATTGGCTGTTTTGTTATGACGATCCGGATCCTAGTTATCACGATCCGGATCGCCGTCCGTAAAAATCCAGAAATGGCAGGTTTTTGATTCTTATCTCCTTCCTAGGGTTTCTAACCTATAAATACACCCTATGACTCCTTTTCTAGGGTGAATCCACATAGCCGTCATTTTCATGTATCATCTTATACGGCTATAGATCCACATATAGAGAAGAAAGGAAATCATTAGAGAATACTCTATGTTTCTTCATCTATATTGATTAGTTTGATTCTAGGTTTTCATACTCACATCTTGAGTTGAATCAAACTAATGAATACTTAGATGGTATTTCCGATCTATCTTTGATCTAAGTATTCGGCGGATCATCACCACCCAAAAACAACGATTTACCCCAAAAATCGGCGCGTGGATTCGCGTGTCCTTGTGGATTCAAGGTTCAATCGCTCTCGTGGATTCGGAGCGAGGCACGTTCGTGGATTCGAACGGTGCTATTGGGTGAAGACCGTGGATTCGGTTGGACGTCGTGGATTCGACGTTGGACGCCGTGGATTCGGCGTTGGGCGCAGATCGTGGATTCGAGAAGCGTCTGGAGCGAGCGGAGAAGATCCTCTAGGAGCGTATGGAAAAGGTTGAGTCGTAAGTGTGTACGGTAAATCACCTTGTACGTGTTTTAATTCTAGTGGATTTCTGCCGTGTTATCGGTCCCGTGGTTTTTTACTCCGGTAATGGAGTTTTCCACGTAAAAATCTTGCGTGTTATTTTATTTTCCGCATTGGGTTTTATCGCAACGATTTTTGGAGTGTTTATACGTTTACACCTATTCACCCCCCTCTAGGTGTTTCTTCCCCTATTTAGATCCGTATTATATACGACCCAACACCAATCGATCGATTCCGTCTCAGATTCCGTATCGGAATCATCTTTTGCTTTCTTCGCTTTCTTAGCCCTCTTGGGCTTGACAGTGTCTCTCGTATGTACCATAGCAGCTAGAAGAAGAATGATCCACGTGATCACCATTGCTATTGGTTTCTTGTGAGGGAAAAAAAATCCTGTGAGCAACACCTCAAGAACACGAAAAAATTGTTAATTTTCAAAAATTAGAAAAATTGTACCCAAACAATCATTATCGTGTAGAGAGACTAAGAATCAAATTAGTTTTGCAAAAAAAATTTAAAAAATAGATCAATTGCGTGATTTTCGAAAATTCCCATTATATGCCCTAAAACTGAAATTTTTGAAATCGAAGGCCAAAAATCCGTTTATCTTGAGAATACCTAGCATATAATCAAAACTAACCTACCCAGAGTTCTTATTTCAAAAGAAATTTGATCAAAAACCATCCACAAACGAAATAGATACAAGAATTTCATCACGTTTTGAGGAGGAATATGAAAAACTGAGAAAAACCGAGATTTTGATCAATAAAACTTACTTGGAATCGAAGAACTTGAGTTTGAAAGCTTCCAAGATGGATGAATTCTAGAGAGAGAAGCTCTGGAAACTTTGGAACAAAAGATTGGAGTAAAAGAAATCAAAACCTTTTTGTTCTATATAAAACCCTAGCCGCGATCCGGATCAGTTCGTGATTACGATCCGGATCGGCTACCCGCAGAGAAAAACTGCGTTCGGGATCTGGATCAGCAGGTCCAATCCGGATCGGCTCCAACTTTTTCTTTAGAAAATTTCAAAGAAATTCTAGAAAAACCAGAAAAAGATTGTAAGCACTTTTGTGTATCAACTTTAAATGAAAATCATCGTTTCATACAATAAGAAATAGATTATACCAAATCTATCAATAACATCCAACAAATGAAACGACAATTTATAAAAATTAAATCCCTTAAAGTTGAACAACTTCAATTACATCTAACTTGATCTTATGAGTAATGCCTTTATCAAATCATCAATTCGGTAAAGAAAATGAAATACAAAGATCAATAGATGTCTAACATCCCAGATAAGTTAGATAATATATCTAGTCAATTTATTGAAGAGAGTGGCTCTTTGAGCATCTTTCATTAAAATTCCCACCTTATACCAACCTTGAAATTTTGACAGAATCAAGTATTTCAAACATGCATTTTATTTAATCAAACTTGAAAAACCTTGCTTGGTATACATGTGGTAGCTGAACACAGTACTCGGACGACCGAGGTGGTAGCTCTTTCCTCCATGTGGTGGTAGTTTTCACACTCCTCATTGGGATGTAACTCTTTCCACATCTTTTGAGCATCATACTTTTCTTTGACTCCCCCTCAATTGGCTATCAATTATTTAAGATATAAAGTATTTAGCCAAATATTGATCTCGATTTCATACTCGACTAAACAGTCAAATAAGATAAAAACTATACCAAGAGATCATCGAGAGAGAAATTGACTTTGATCAACACAAAGATGAGTTAATTGACATAAATGATCATTGCATCAAATGAAATATTATGATATCTAAGGCATAATAGATTTCTAAATATATAAAAGGATGCAGTTAAAGTCAATCAAAACTAATGCTCAATTAATGTTCTATGTCTAAGCATAGATAATGAACAAAAACACAAAAACAAAACCTAACCTAAACAAAAGTTTCAAAAAGAGGTTATTTCAAGGAAAGCATTCCAATTGCTTTACGCAAATGAATAAAACGTTTTTGATCCAAAGGTTTTGTTAACAAGTCAGCTAATTGATCTTCAGTTGAAATATAGGAAATTTGAAGAATATTTGATTCAATTAGCTCTCTAAGAAAATGATATCTAAGTTCAATGTGTTTTGTTCTAGAGTGCAACACAGGGTTTTTTGAAATATTTATAGCACTAGTGTTGTCACATAAAACAGTTACCGAAGTTGCTGAGATCCGGAAGTCGCTCAACACGCTTTTCATCCAAATGAGTTGAGTTGAACAACTACCCGCTGAGATGTATTCCACTTCGGCAGTCGAGAGTGCAATGCAGTTTTGCTTTTTACTATGCCATGCAACAAGACAATGGCCAAGATAAAAACATGCACCACTCGTACTTTTCCGATCATCCACAGATCCTGCCCAATCGGCATCTGAGTATCCAATAATATCTAGACTTGTTCCCATAGGATACCAAATTCCGAAATTAATGGTTCCTTTGATGTACCGGATGATCCGTTTCACCGCTTTCAGGTGAACCTCCTTTGGTGCTGATTGATATCTCGCGCAAATCCCAACACTAAAGGATATATCCGGGCGACTAGCCGTGAGGTAAAGTAGACTTCCAATCATGCTGCGATAAAGTTTCTCATCTACATTCTCACTAAGAGATTCACTTCCTAATCCCTTATTGCTAGTTCCCATAGGAGTAGGAAAATCTTTAGAATCTTCTAATCCGAATTTCTTTACCAACTCCTTTGCATACTTGGATTGACACAGATGGATGCCTTCATCATTTTGTTTCACTTGCAATCCAAGAAAGTATGTCAGTTCGCCCATCATAGACATCTCAAATTCGCTTTCCATGGTTTCTGCGAATTTAGAAGCATCATTATCCTTTGTTGCTCCAAACACAATGTCATCGACATAGATTTGTGCAACAATGAAGTTATTTTGATAATGCTTCACAAAGAGAGTCCGATCTGCTCCCCCTCGAGTATAGCCCTTCTCCAAAAGGTGCTTTGTCAACCTTTCGTACCACGCTCGCGGTGCTTGTTTTAACCCGTAAAGAGCCTTTTTCAAACGAAAAACATGGTTAGGTAGTTTACAGTCTACAAAACCTTTCGGTTGAGCCACATAAACTTCCTCATTTAAAAACCCATTTAAAAACGCGCTCTTAACGTCCATTTGAAAGAGTTTTATTTTAAAATGACAAGCAATAGCGAATAAGATACGAATGGACTCGAGTCTAGCTACAGGGGCGAACGTTTCATCAAAGTCTATACCTTCTACTTGAAAGTAGCCTTGAGCAACTAAACGTGTTTTGTTCCTGATGATGGTACCATCCTCATTTTTCTTGTTCTTGAAAATCCATTTAGTACCGATCACATTGTGTTGCTTCGGAGGCGTCGTTAATTCCCAGACTTTGTTGCGTTCAAACTGATGGAGCTCTTCCTGCATTGCTTCAATCCAGTAGTCATCCTGAAGAGCTTCATCTACATTCTTTGGTTCGATCATGGAAACGTAACAGGCGAATCCACAAACCAATTGTCTTCGAGTTTTGACTCCTTCTTGTGGGTCTCCAATGATGTTTGATTCAGGATGATCCTTGGAGATGCGTAACGTTTGTTGTAATGGAGTACTCGGAGGTACATGAGATGATTACTGCACATCAGATAAACTTGAAGAGCCATTAGATGCATCATTAATATTGGAAGTATTATCATGAGAAGATGCACTTACAGGAGTATCATCATCAAGAGAGATATAAGGGGTAGATTTATCAGATGCAAAGTGGAAAGCTTCATCTACTTTAACATTTATAGATTCTACGATCGTCTTAGATTCCAAGTTAAATACCCGATATGCTCTACTATTTGTAGAATACCCCAAGAAAATTCCTTCGTCACTTCGAGAGTCAAACTTTCCAAGATTTTCACGGTCACGTAAAATGTAACACCGACTCCCGAAGATGCGAAAATATTTGATGTTGGGTTTTCTACCACACCATAGTTCATATGGTGTATTTAACGTTCCCGGGCGCAAATAAACTCGATTAATAACGTAGATTGCAGTGTTCACAGCTTCAGCCCAAAAATGTAGCGGTAAATTCCGGCTGTGAAGCATAACACGTGCCATCTCTTGAACAACCCTGTTTTTGCGCTCGACAACACCATTCTGTTGAGGTGTATAGGGTGCTGAGAATTCATGCTTAATGCCGTTGAAAGTGAAAAAATCAATGAATTTAGAGTTTATGAATTCTCCACCTCTATCACTTCTAACACGAATGATCTTTTCATTCTTTTCAATCATAATACGAAGGCAAATCTCGTGAAAAGAATCAAAAGTATCAGCTTTCTCTTTTAAAAATGCTACCCAAGAATACCGAGAGAAATCATCAACCAATAAGAAAATATACCATTTACCTCCCAAGGATGGTTGACGTGTAGGCCCCATAAGATCCATATGCAATAATTCCAAGGGCCGTTTGGTACCGACGTGATTCAAGTATGAAAGAAGAATTCACCTTTGCGTACCCAAACCTTTCGAGTTTTGGTGTACGTCAGAAATGAGTGTGAGGTTGATACCTTTGGTGAAAGCGTCTTGTTTGATCCGTCGCTTTTCCTTGACGTCGTTGTCTTGTTTGATGAACTGCCGAGGCTCTTTTCCTTCAAAGAATTTCCGTTTGATTTCCGAGGAATCACCCTTTTGGTAGTCGTTACAAGAAGTGCTTGAGTTGACCGTTTGGCTCCCATCTTGCAATTTCTCCTTATGTGCCCTGCAAAATTACAACGAAAACATACCTTAGTGCTTGACGTTTCCGAGGAGGGTGAAGTAGGCTTGTTGTCGTTGCTTGTCGTGAATTCCGGTGTCGGAGGAGGAGATACCGACTGAGGCACAAAAACAGTCCCAACCGAACTAAAATTGTCTTCAGTTCGATTGTATCCGAGGCCGAACTTGTTTGATTGACCAAGACCAAGAAGCTTATCCAACTTACTCCTTCCTGATGAAAATCGCTGTAGGTCATCCTTGAGTTGGAGAATGGTCTCTGTCATTTCCAATTTTTCCTGTCGAGCCTCGCCATTGAGCTTCAAGAAGTAATTTGCTTTGTTCACCATATCTATATAATTCTTCTCGAGTTGCTCGTTGGACTCTTGAAGGGAAACATTTGCTTTTATCAGACTATCCCTTTCCACTTCAAGATCGGTCGAGAGAGAAGTTACCCTTTTTACTTCTTCTTCGAGATCCTGCAATCTCCCTCTCAACCCCTTGTTTTGCTTAGCCAGTTTCTTTGAATCCCTTAAAAGTCTGTGGTAGGCTAGAGCAAAATCTTCACCTTCCGAATCATCTGATTCATTGTCCGTTGCATTCTTTTCAATAGTGGAGTTGGACAATGACTCGGATGTACTTGCCATTAAGCACATAAAGGGTGAAGATGTGGACGCGTGGAACGCTGTTGCGTTGTCTTTTTCATCACTTGACGATGACTCATTTGACGATGAGGTGTCATCCCAAGTGACGGCTTGCATCGCCTTCTTCTTGGACGGATTCTTATTTGGACATTCCGTTGAGATATGACCGTATCCTCGGCACTTGAAGCATTGGACTTGTCCTTCTGTGCTTTTCTTATCCTTATAAAAACCCTCTTGCTTTCTTGACTTGTAACTTGAAGAACCCTTGCCTTTCTTCCACTTTCCGAAGGATGGAGTTTTGCTTGAATTACCCCTTCGAAAATTTCGGCGAAACTTCCTTGTCAAGAGAGCGAGCTGCTTCTCAAAGTCCTCCATAGATAGGTTCTCGTCATCGCCTGAGGAGGATGAATCCGCGTCTTCTACTTTTGTTGTTTTCAACGCATAACCTGAAGACTTAGAAGAGGATGCCTTTCCCGAAGAATAGTTAGTAGGAAATGTCATTTCATAAGTTTGTAAAGAACCAACTAATTCTTCTACACGGATTTCGTCCGGGTGTTTAATAGTTTCAATGGCTGTGACCTTGGAACGAAATCTTTCAGGAAGAGTTCTTAATATTTTTCTTACAATTTTAAATTCTGGAATCTTCTCTCCCAAGTTAGCACATGAGTTTACGATGTCTTGCAATCGTGTGTAATAGTCTGTGAACGATTCATTTTCTGCCATGAAAATAGAGTCAAACTTGCTCGTAAGCATTTGCAGTTTCTGAATCTTCACAAGGTTAGTTCCCTCATGCGTAACCTAAAGAACATCCCAGATTTCTTTCGCAGTCTCACATGTCGAGACGCGAGAGAACTCTGTTTGTGATAAGGCATTAAATAAAGCATTAATTCCCTTGCCATTGTAAGAAGATATATCAATCTCTTCCTTGGTCCATTTCGACCTAGGTTTGATGGTGCGAACATCACCAATAATTTCAGTTGGATTAGTCCATCCTAATTCAATTGATTGCCACACCCGTTCGTCGATGGAAATTAAAAAGGCTTTCATCCGTACTTTCCAGTACGCATAATTTGTTCCATCGAAGAACGGAGGTCTGTTGATGTTTCCACCTTCAACCATTGTTTACAACCCTATTCCCGCTCTGATACCACTTGTCGGGTTATGTATAATTGGATCTAAATAGGGAAAAAAATACCTAGAGGGGGGTGAATAGGTGTAAACACTAAACACTCCAAAATCTTTGCGATATAAAACCCAATGCGGAAAAATAAATATCACGCAGAGATTTTTACGTGGAAAACTCCAAACCGGAGTAAAAAATCACGGGACCGATAACACGGTGAAATCCACTAGAATTAAACACGTACAAGGTGATATACCGTACTCACAGACGACTCAACCTTTTCCATACGCTCCTAGTTGATCTTCTCCGCTCGTTCCACGACGCTTCTTGAATCCACGATGTGCGTCCAACGACGGATCCACAGCGTCCAACGTCGAGTCCACGACATCCGACCGAATCCACGGTCTTCACCCAGTAGCACGCTTCGAATCCACGAACGTACCTCGCTCCGAATCCACGAGAGCGGTAGCACCTTGAATCCACAAGGCCACGCGAGTCCACGCGCCGATTTTGGGGTAAATCGTTGTTTTTTGGGTGGTGATGATCCGCCGAATACTTAGATTAGAAATAGATCGAAAATACCATCTAAGTATTCATTGATTTGATTCAACTCAAAATGTGAGTATGAAAACCTAAAATCAAATCAATCAATATAGATGAAGAAACATAAGATAGAATCTATGATTTCCTTTCTTCTCTATATGTGGATCTTAGGCCGTATAAAAGATGACGGCTACTTTTTCTATTATGTGGATTAGCCCTAGAAAAAGAATCATAGGGTCTATTTATAGGTTAGAAACCCTTGGAAAAAGATAAGGATCAAAAACTATCTTTTTCTGGAATTTTTACATAACGACGATCCGGATCGGAGATCGGCGATCCGGATTGCAGTAGCGAGAAAAACAGATTCCAGAAAAACGAAGGTTCGGGATCCGGATCGAAGTGCTTGATCCGAATCGTTCATACAGTTCACCAAACAACAACGTTCGGGATCCGGATTGCAGTAGCCTGATCCGGATCGCTCAAATAAAATGGTAAACTCAGTGTTCGGGATCCGGATCAAGGGAAGCTACGATCCGGATTGAACTGATGTATGAACGAACCACCTTCGGGATCCGGATTGCAAAGCCTGATCCGGATCCTGAACATGTCCCATATCCAGTTTTTGATAATTATGCAATTACAAGTTCATCCAAGTGTTTCTACACTATAAGAAGTATTCGGATCACCAAAGATATTAAGTTCAACATACCTGATCCTTTTGAATTCTTCTTTCTTGAGATTGAGTTATATGATCCAACCTTCTTTACCTTCAATCTTCAAGACTTAACCGAATTCACGAAATACGCCAACTTAAATTCCGTAACACCCCCAAGCACGAGTGTAACATGCATCCCACACTAAGAGGAATCTCGACCACTCGGCCCACTACCCGGGCGAGGATAACTGTAATGACACGACCTTTTAGTAATATTTTACCCTCCTTCTAATAAAGTACCCCTTTGAGTGAATCAAAATTATCGAGTTTCTGTAAGTCGGTCGGTGAATTGCATGAGTAGTTTTCTGTGAAAGAGCACGAAAAATGATGACCGACGGTGCAATCGGATCTGAAATCCGATGTAGGAATCTGCCGGAACAGGGTTTTTAGAGTTGCGCCGACTTAACGTGCATCGGAATCTGTGTAAAATATCCTGCACGTTTTCCGAGGAAAAGGTGGGTTTATCTCGTGCGATTAATTAGTTAGAGAATTAGTTATTCGGTTACGGGTATTAAAAGGTGGGTTATCCCGTAGGATTAATTAATTAAAGAATTAATTAATTGGTGACAGAAATTAAAAGGCGGGATTTATTTGTACATACGAAAAGGGAAATCTCACTTTTCGCAAAAAGAGAAACCCTAGCTGGAGAGAACGAGGGAGAAAAAGAGAAGGAAAAGACGGAACCCTAACCGGAGGAGGAGAAAGAAGGAAAGAGGAAGGAGACGGAGGAATCTGATCACCCCGAACAACATACCGGAATTAGAAGAGCGTTCGGTCGGCTTCCCCGTCGGAACTTTCGGTAAGTAGATTTCATTTTGTTGTGTTATTGGGGTTTTTCGGTGTCTTCTTCGTGTCTTCATCGCCGTCGCCGTCCCCGACGTCATTGCCGACCCCGCCGCCGCCACCACCGCGCGACCTAGGGCGCGGAGTGGGCGGGCGGACGACGCGCGGTGCCGCAAGGGCACCGCGCGGACGCACGGACGTACGGACGACGCGCGGTGCCGCTAGGGCACCGCGCGGACGGGCGGACTACGCCGGCGCCGCTAGGGCGCCGCGCGGGCACCGCCCCCGGGCGCGCAACCGGGAGGCCTTGCGCCGCGCGGGGTGCCTGCGGGAGGGCGGCACCACGCGGGCGCCGCCCCGAGCGCGCAACCGCGCGGCCTTGCTCCGCGCGGGGCGCCCGTGGGTGGGCTGCTCCCGTGGGCGGGCTGCGCCGCGCGGGCGCCGCCCCGGGCGCTCAACCGCGCGGCCTTACGCCGCGCGGGGCGCCCGCGGGCGGGCGCATACCGCGCGGGCGCCGCCCCGTGCGCACGCCACGCGGCCTTGCGCCGCGCGGGGCACCCGCGGGGCAGGCGGGCGCTGCGCGGGCGCCACCCGCGGATGCACACCGCGCGGTTTCGGGCCGCGCGGGGCATTCGCGGGCGGCGGCGTCCGCGCGGGGACCCGTCAGGTGTCGTAATTGTGTAGTTTTGGGTCTTTCTTCACAGAGTTAGTTTCGGACTTCCGTTTCCGCGATGTTAGTGCGTTATATTGATGTTCATCTTCCTTTGGGGCCTCCTTTAGGTCCAGGTGTGCAGCGGGAGCGAGTTAAAAGATCCAAGTGCTCCGATCTTCCCGCAACCAGGTGGGTACCCTTGCAATAAGTGCAACGAGTGCATTAAGTGCACCATATCATCGTAAAAGACTTAATAATCTATCTAATAAAGTAGATGAACTGTTAAACCTTTCGCATGAATATATATTGATCTTTCATTATTAAATTGTGGCGACTGAGGGTCGCGGTGCTTAATACACGCAGACTTCGGCAAACCATGTTTTTGGATGCTGCACGTACATCGGCGGATTGGCCTCCGCATGGGTGTACTTTTCCGGAGAAATGGTCTGAATGACCCGTGTGCCCCACGATTTTGTAGGTGCCAGTGGGGACCCCTTCACGCTAGCTAAAAGTGCCGCACTAGTACCGTGAAAGGGGTTAAAAGAATCACGTAAGTAAAGTGATTGTGCACGAGGGGAGATCGTCGACTCCCCGATAGGTACCAGGTGTAATTAAATCAAGTGAGGTGGACACATGAGGTGGAAAAGCGAAAGGTTCCGGTGTACTTATTTTATTTTAGAAGCTATTATAAATTGTTGAAACATCTACTTTATTTGTCACTGACTTCCCACACTGTGACAGGTCCGGCTAGGTATAACAACTGGGACGGTGGTGAGACTGCGTCGAGAGGACCTTAGCCGTATGAGGCTTTATTACGCTATTTCCCGTTCGGTTTATCTCTTTTCTGTTGGTTTTTATAGGATCCACAAGGATCTAAATAGGTACTATCAAACAACTAGAGGGGGGGTGAATAGGTGTAATACTTATAAAACCAAATCTCAGTGCAAAATAAAAACCAATGCGGAAAATAAAAACAGCACACCGAGATATACGTGGAAACTCCAATCCAGGAGAAAAACCACGGGACCAACACGCAATAACAATCCACTAAGAATAGAAGAATAACAAGGTGATTACCGACTCCACGGACTCAACCCCTCCTTCAGCTTCTTCGGACCTTGCGCTGACCGGTTGGATGTCCACGCAATAACAATCCACTAAGAAAAGAAGAATAACAAGGTGATTACCGTCTCCACGGATTTAACCCCTCCTTCAACTTCTTCGGACCTTGCGCTCCAACGATTGCACGTCCACTGCACACGTTCGAATCTACGAACGCCACTCGAATCCACGAGCACACGTTTCGAATCCACGAAACGCCTTTAGCACACCGAATCCACGATGCCACGTCGAATCCACGACGCGAACTCAGTCGATAAGAATATTGACTTCGATGGTGATCCTTTGCTTAGATTCTCATTGAGGAACCGTAGAAGAAATCTCTAAGCAAATATTAGATCAATTCGACAAAAGATATGTTCTTGAAAGAACCGTCGAATTGACCTAAAAGAGGCTATAAAGAAGAACGATAAAAACCTAGCCTCTAGGGTTGCTCTCAAGTATTTAATTAATTAATCGGTAGAGAACCCACGTTCTTGAGAAACCCTAAGTGTCTATTTATAGTTTAGAAACCTTTGGAAAGAGATAAGAATCAAAAACTTACCTTATCTGGAAATTTTCAGGACGGCGATCCGGATCGGATTTACTGCGATCCGGATCGTCGTAGCGAGTCAGACAATTCCAGAAAAACAAGGGTTCGGGATCCGGATTGAAATGCCCGATCCGGATCGTTCATGTATTCCAGCAAAAACCCATGTTCGGGATCCGGATCAGAATAGGCTTGGATCCGGATTGGATTTGCACATGAACTAATACCCTTCGGGATCCGGATTGGATCATCTGATCCGGATCCTGAACATGCCCCATGTCCAGTTTTTGATTTTTATGCAATTAAAAATTCTTCCAAGTGTTTCTACACTATAAGAAAGTATTCGGATCACCAAAATTATTTAGTTAACCATACCTGATCCTTTTGAATACTTTCTTCTTGAGATTGATGTAACTGATCCACAATTCTTCAACTTCAATCTTCAAGACTCAAGACACTGAGTGTCAACTTGAGCTCTTGTTGAATCTTCTCTAAGTCTTTGATTGCTGATTGACAATTTGATCCCTTTAAGACTCCGACTCAACTCACTGACTTGACTCACGAAATATGCCAACACCAAAATGCCGTAACAATCTCCCCCTTTGGCAATTTCGTGACAAAACCCAAAAATACATAAAAGCGCTCAAGTCACTCATCTTAAACCAAAAAGTCGAAATTCAATGTTATCACCAAAACATTGATTTTCTTTGCGTGAAAGATCCAATAAATACAAAATTACATTTGAACCAAACAGTCCTAGAACATACTCTATGACTTAGGACTTTGAGTCTTAAAGTGATGTAATTCCTGCAAAACAAAACTCCAAACAAAATCAAACGTTAGTTGTTAGAAATTAAAATCCTACATTTGATTCGTCCTTTTGGTTCCTTTGTTTTTCGGCTCTTTCAATCTTTTCTTTATCTCCCCCTATCATGAGCATCTCTAACATGTTCTCCATGTTCTCCATGTTCTCCCCCTGTCTTGAGCATTTATGTTCTCCCCCTTTGTGATACGATCATTATTTTCTGTTCTCCCCCTTTTTGTCACAAATTGTCAAACAGTGAACATACTAGACAAAAGGAAATCACTAACAGCATTAGTTCATAGAGAAAGAGAGATAAAAGCTCAGTTCCGGTATATAACAAAAATGCAGATTGCGTACCGGTACCAGAAATCAAATAATTTCTTGAAACAAATCCAGATTTTGGAATCTTTTCAAATATCGATTTGTATTCCATCAAGAAATCAATTTAAGTGCTTTAAACAATGAATTCAATCCAATTAATTTCACGAAATTAAAAAGATTTACTCCTCAATCATGAAAAACAAAGGTAAAGCATTATAAACAGTTTTTCATGTTGTCCATAAGAACCAGAAAAAGTATGTAAGCACTTTAGCGCATCAACTTTAAACAAAAGTCATCGTTTCATGCAACAAGAAATAGATTATACCAAATCTATCAAAAATACTCAAAAATGAAATGAAAATTTATGGAAATTAAAACCCTTAAAGTTGAACAACTTCAATCACATCTAACATGATCTTATGCGTAATGACTTTATCAAATCATCAATTTGGTAAAGAAAATGAAATACCAAGATCAATATATGTCTAACATCCCAGATAAATTAGATTATGTATCTAGTCAATTTATTGAAGAGAGTGGGTCTTTGAGCATCTTTCATTAAAAATCCCACCTTATACCAACCTTGAAATTTTGACAGAGTCAAGTATTTCAACATGTATTTTATTTAATCAAACTTGAAAAACCTTGCTTGGTATACATGTGGTAGCTGCACACAGTACTCGGACGACCGAGGTGGTAGCTCTTTCCTCCATGTGGTGGTAGTTTTCACACTCCTCATTGGGATGTAACTCTTTCCACATCTTTTGAGCATAATACTTTTTCTTTGACTCCCCCTCAATTGGCTATCAATTATTTAAGATATAAACTATTCAGCCAAATGTTGATCTCGATTTCATACTCGACTAAACAGTCAAATAAGATAAAAACTATACCAAGAGATCATCAAGAGAGAAATTGACTTTGATCACTTAAAAGATGACTTAATTAACATAAATGATCATTGCAACATCAAAATATTATGATGTCAAAAGCATAATAGATTTCTAAATGCGTGAAAAGATGCAATTAAAGTCAATATGACCAATGCTCCAAGATTATGATTATGGAGTAAAGTTGATAATCCATATAAAATTAATTTGGAGTGAATGAACGTGAAACCCCTTTTATTCAATGTACTTGTTCGTTAAAAACCTTTTGTTCAAGAACAAAACATAAAAACAAAGAGCATTGAAAACATGTAATGCAGAGATTAAGAAAAATATGAAAGGAAAACCAATCAAAGCATTACATACAGTCATAAGCTATTTAGAACTTAAGACAAGGAAAGATATCACCTTTCCGAATCCAAAATTGTCGAATTTTGGGTTGTCTTGATTCATTGTGGTTGGGAGATGATAGCTTTGACTGTTGATCCACCTTAGGTCTTTGCCTCGCAGTGATCCACTTGTATGATTGATGTTGTGGCTCGGACCTATGGTGGTATGAGTGAACTCCATTGACTTGATGTGTCTTTTGATTCCGTTGAGTTCGCTCCGTAGATGAAGTTGCCGAAGGACTCTTCTTTCTCTTTTTCGGGCAATCCTTCACCAAATGTCCTTCAAGTCCACAATGGTGACACGTTCTTCCTTTCAATTTGAATGTGGAACTTGAAGCATGCACAGTTTGATCCTTTTTAAATCCCAAACCAACCTTGCTTGTTTGACCTAATCCGCACATACAATCTAGTTTCTTGGAAACGGTTGAAAGCCTTTGTATGTCGGATTTGAGTTCATGAACTTGCTTGGTCAATGCTTGGTTGGTAACATGAATCTCCTCAAACTGCTTTTCAAGAAAATCAATCTTGTTAATATGGGAATTAACGATCGTTTCCGATTGATTTATCTTTTCGAGGAGGATTTTATTATTATCCAACAAAAGCTCTCGTTCCTCCTCGAGATCATGAAGTTTGATCTTTAAAGCATGATTCTCGTCTTGATTCTCAAGTCGTTGCTTCCTCAACTTCTTGATATGCTTGGCCATCTTCTTAGATTCCGCAAGAAGTTGTTGATATGCCTCAACGAGTTCTTCTTCGTCCGACTCCCCCTCACTTGATGACTCTCCGTTGGATGTTGATGTTTCATGCAAAATCAAAGGAATAGAGTCAGTGATTAAAGATGATAAACAAACATTAGAAGAGGGAATTTGAGAAGCATGTAAGGCAACGACTTTTTCCTCTTTACTTGAGGTCGATTCATTAGAAGTAGAATCGTCCCAAGTTTTCACTTGCAAAGCCTTCTTTTTATATGATTTCGGAGAAGGACATTCCGTTGAAAAATGGCCGTAGCCTTTGCATCTATAGCATTGGATTTCCCCTTCGAAATCATCTTTTTCTTTTTCTTTAGAAGGTTTTGCAAAGCTTTTGAGGTTAGAGGATTTAGAACCCGATGATCCTTTAGAAGGTTTCGTGGATGAAGATCCATCGGTTCGATTCTTCCAAAACTTCCGACGAAATTTCTTTGTGATCCGCGCCAATTGTTCTTCAAAATCGGCAAAAGAGATTTCATCGTCGGAACTCGATTCGCTATCTTCTTCCTTTGTTGATTTGAATGCAATACCTGTAAGCTTAGAAGAAGACTTGGAAGAAACTTGATTAGTAGGAAAAGTCATTTCATAAGTTTGCAAAGCGCCTACTAATTCCTCTACACTCATCTCATCCGGATGACTAACGGTTTCAATGGCGGAAACCTTTGCCCTAAACCGTTCCGGAAGAGTCCGAAGTATCTTTCTTACAATTCTCGAATCCGGGATCTTTTCTCCTAAATTAGCACATGTATTTATTACATCTTGAAGTCTAGTGTAATAATCTGTAAACAATTCATGCTCTTCCATATGAATAGAGTCAAATTGACATGTAAGCATCTGGAGCTTTTGAATTTTTACAAGATTAGTACCCTCATGTGTAATTTTGAGAATATCCCAAATTTCCTTCGTGGTTTCACACGCGGAAATTCGTGTGAACTCAGTCGAGGAAATAGAATTAAATAAAGCGTTCATACCTTTCCCATTGTAAGAAGATCTTTCAAATTCCTCTTTGGACCATCTAGAGCGAGGTTTTGGGGTAGTAGAATTTCCTACTTCCTCAACAGGATGCACCCAACCGTATTCCATGGATTGCCACACCCGCTCATCAATTGCGATGAGAAAAGCTCTCATCCGCACTTTCCAATAAGCATAATTAGTCCCATCAAAAAAATGAGGTCTATAAATATTACCACTTTCACCCAACATGATAGATAAACCTAAAACCCGCTCTGATACCAATTGTTGGTTTTTATAGGATCCACAAGGATCTAAATAGGTACTATCAAACAACTAGAGGGGGGGTGAATAGGTGTAATACTTATAAAACCAAATCTCAATGCAAAATAAAAACCAATGCGGAAAATAAAAACAGCACACCGAGATATATGTGGAAACTCCAATCCAGGAGAAAAACCACGGGACCAACACGCAATAACAATCCACTAAGAATAGAAGAATAACAAGGTGATTACCGGCTCCACGGACTCAACCCCTCCTTCAGCTTCTTCGGACCTTGCGCTGACCGGTTGGATGTCCACGCAATAACAATCCACTAAGAAAAGAAGAATAACAAGGTGATTACCGTCTCCACGGATTTAACCCCTCCTTCAACTTCTTCGGACCTTGCGCTCCAACGATTGCACGTCCACTGCACACGTTCGAATCCACGAACGCCACTCGAATCCACGAGCACACGTTTCGAATCCACGAAACGCCTTTAGCACACCGAATCCACGATGCCACGTCGAATCCACGACGCGAACTCAGTCGATAAGAATATTGACTTCGATGGTGATCCTTTGCTTAGATTCTTATTGAGGAACCGTAGAAGAAATCTCTAAGCAAAGATTAGATCAATTCGACAAAAGATATGTTCTTGAAAGAACTGTCGAATTGACCTAAAAGAGGCTATAAAGAAGAACGATAAAAACCTAGCCTCTAGGGTTGCTCTCAAGTGTTTAATTAATTAATCGGTAGAGAACCCACGTTCTTGAGAAACCCTAAGTGTCTATTTATAGTTTAGAAACCTTTGGAAAGAGATAAGAATCAAAAACTTACCTTATCTGGAAATTTTCAGGACGGCGATCCGGATCGGATTTACTGCGATCCGGATCGTCGTAGCGAGTCAGACAATTCCAGAAAAACAAGGGTTCGGGATCCGGATTGAAATGCCCGATCCGGATCGTTCATGTATTCCAGCAAAAACCCATGTTCGGGATCCGGATCAGAATAGGCTAGGATCCGGATTGGATTTGCACATGAACTAATACCCTTCGGGATCCGGATTGGATCATCTGATCCGGACCCTAAACATGCCCCATGTCCAGTTTTTGATTTTTATGCAATTAAAAATTCTTCCAAGTGTTTCTACACTATAAGAAAGTATTCGGATCACCAAAATTATTTAGTTAACCATACCTGATCCTTTTGAATACTTTCTTCTTGAGATTGATGTAACTGATCCACAATTCTTCAACTTCAATCTTCAAGACTCAAGACACTGAGTGTCAACTTGAGCTCTTGTTGAATCTTCTCTAAGTCTTTGATTGCTGATTGACAATTTGAACCCTTTAAGACTCCGACTCAACTCACTGATTTGACTAACGAAATATGCCAACACCAAAATGCCGTAACAATCTCCCTCTTTGGCAATTTCGTGACAAAACCCAAAAATACATAAAAGCGCTCAAGTCACTCATCTTAAACCAAAAAGTCGAAATTCAATGTTATCACCAAAACATTGATTTTCTTTGCGTGAAAGATCCAATAAATACAAAATTACATTTGAACCAAACAGTCCTAGAACATACTCCATGACTTAGGACTTTGAGTCTTAAAGTGATGTAATTCCTGCAAAATAAAACTCCAAACAAAATCAAACGTTAGTCGTTAGAAATTAAAATCCTACATTTGATTCGTCCTTTTGGTTCCTTTGTTTTCGGCTCTTTCAATCTTTTCTTTATCTCCCCCTATCATGAGCATCTCTAACATGTTCTCCATGTTCTCCATGTTCTCCCCCTGTCTTGAGCATTTATGTTCTCCCCCTTTGTGATACGATCATTATTTTCTGTTCTCCCCCTTTTTGTCACAAATTGTCAAACAGTGAACATACTAGACAAAAGGAAATCACTAACAGCATTAGTTCATAGAGAAAGAGAGATAAAAGCTCAGTTCCGGTATATAACAAAAATGCAGATTGCGTACCGGTACCAGAAATCAAATAATTTCTTGAAACAAATCCAGATTTTGGAATCTTTTCAAATATCGATTTGTATTCCATCAAGAAATCAATTTAAGTGCTTTAAACAATGAATTCAATCCAATTAATTTCACGAAATTGAAAAGATTTACTCCTCAATCATGAAAAACAAAGGTAAAGCATTATAAACAGTTTTTCATGTTGTCCATAAGAACCAGAAAAAGTATGTAAGCACTTTAGCGCATCAACTTTAAACAAAAGTCATCGTTTCATGCAACAAGAAATAGATTATACCAAATCTATCAAAAATACTCAAAAATGAAACGAAAATTTATGGAAATTAAAACCCTAAAAGTTGAACAACTTCAATCACATCTAACATGATCTTATGCATAATGCCTTTATCAAATCATCAATTTGGTAAAGAAAATGAAATACCAAGATCAATATATGTCTAACATCCCAGATAAATTAGATAATGTATCTAGTCAATTTATTAAAGAGAGTGGATCTTTGAGCATCTTTCATTAAAAATCCCACCTTATACCAACCTTGAAATTTTGACAGAGTCAAGTATTTCAACATGCATTTTATTTAATCAAACTTGAAAAACCTTGCTTGGTATACATGTGGTAGCTGCACACAGTACTCGGACGACCGAGGTGGTAGCTCTTTCCTCCTTGTGGTGGTAGTTTTCACACTCCTCATTGGGATGTAACTCTTTCCACATCTTTTGAGCATAATACTTTTTCTTTGACTCCCCCTCAATTGGCTATCAATTATTTAAGATATAAAGTATTCAGCCAAATATTGATCTCGATTTCATACTCGACTAAACAGTCAAATAAGATAAAAACTATACCAAGAGATCATCGAGAGAGAAATTGACTTTGATCACTTAAAAGATGACTTAATTAACATAAATGATCATTGCAACATCAAAATATTATGATGTCAAAAGCATAATAGATTTCTAAATGCGTGAAAAGATGCAATTAAAGTCAATATGACCAATGCTCCAAGATTATGATTATGGAGTAAAGTTGATAATCCATATAAAATTAATTTGGAGTGAATGAACGTGAAACCCCTTTTATTCAATGTACTTGTTCGTTAAAAACCTTTTGTTCAAGAACAAAACATAAAAACAAAGAGCATTGAAAACATGTAATGCAGAGATTAAGAAAAATATGAAAGGAAAACCAATCAAAACATTACATACAGTCATATGCTATTTAGAACTTAAGACAAGGAAAGATATCACCTTTCCGAATCCAAAATTGTCGAATTTTGGTTTGTCTTGATTCATTGTGGTTGGGAGATGATAGCTTTGACTGTTGATCCACCTTAGGTCTTTGCCTCGCAGTGATCCACTTGTATGATTGATGTTGTGGCTCGGACCTTTGGTGGTATGAGTGAACTCCATTGACTTGATGTGTCTTTTGATTCCGTTGAGTTCGCTCCGTAGATGAAGTTGCCGAAGGACTCTTCTTTCTCTTTTTCGGGCAATCCTTCACCAAATGTCCTTCAAGTCCACAAAGGTGACACGTTCTTCCTTTCAATTTGAATGTGGAACTTGAAGCATGCACAGTTTGATCCTTTTTAAATCCCAAACCAACCTTGCTTGTTTGACCTAATCCGCACATACAATCTAGTTTCTTGGAAACGGTTGAAAGCCTTTGTATGTCGGATTTGAGTTCATGAACTTGCTTGGTCAATGCTTGGTTGGTAACATGAATCTCCTCAAACTGCTTTTCAAGAAAATCAATCTTGTTAATATGGGAATTAACGATCGTTTCCGATTGATTTATCTTTTCGTGGAGGATTTTATTATTATCCAACAAAAGCTCTCGTTCCTCCTCGAGATCATGAAGTTTGATCTTTAAAGCATGATTCTCGTCTTGATTCTCAAGTCGTTGCTTCCTCAACTTCTTGATATGCTTGGCCATCTTCTTAGATTCCGCAAGAAGTTGTTGATATGCCTCAACGAGTTCTTCTTCGTCCGACTCCCCCTCACTTGATGACTCTCCGTTGGATGTTGATGTTTCATGCAAAATCAAAGGAATAGAGTCAGTGATTAACGATGATAAACAAACATTAGAAGAGGGAATTTGAGAAGCATGTAAGGCAACGACTTTTTCCTCTTTACTTGAGGTCGATTCATTAGAAGTAGAATCGTCCCAAGTTTTCGCTTGCAAAGCCTTCTTTTTATATGATTTCGGAGAAGGACATTCCGTTGAAAAATGGTCGTAGCCTTTGCATCTATAGCATTGGATTTCCCCTTCGAAATCATCTTTTTCTTTTTCTTTAGAAGGTTTTGCAAAGCTTTTGAGGTTAGAGGATTTAGAACCCGATGATCCTTTAGAAGGTTTCGTGGATGAAGATCCATCGGTTCGATTCTTCCAAAACTTCCAACGAAATTTCTTTGTGATCCGCGCCAATTGTTCTTCAAAATCGGCAAAAGAGATTTCATCGTCGGAACTCGATTCGCTATCTTCTTCCTTTGTTGATTTGAATGCAATACCTGTAAGCTTAGAAGAAGACTTGGAAGAAACTTGATTAGTAGGAAAAGTCATTTCATAAGTTTGCAAAGCGCCTACTAATTCCTCTACACTCATCTCATCCGGATGACTAACGGTTTCAATGGCGGTAACCTTTGCCCTAAACCGTTCCGGAAGAGTCCGAAGTATCTTTCTTACAATTCTCGACTCCGGGATCTTTTCTCCTAAATTAGCACATGTATTTATTACATCTTGAAGTCTAGTGTAATAATCTGTAACAATTCATGCTCTTCCATATGAATAGAGTCAAATTGACTTGTAAGCATCTCGAGCTTTTGAATTTTTACAAGATTAGTACCCTCATGTGTAATTTTGAGAATATCCCAAATTTCCTTCGCTGTTTCACACGCGGAAATTGTGTGAACTCAGTCGAGGAAAGAGAATTAAATAAAGCGTTCATACCTTTCCCATTGTAAGAAGATCTTTCAAATTCCTCTTTGGACCATCTAGAGCGAGGTTTTGGGGTAGTAGAATTTCCTACTTCCTCAACAGGATGCACCCAACCGTATTCCATGGATTGCCATACCCGCTCATCAATTGCGATGAGAAAAGCTCTCATCCGCACTTTCCAATAAGCATAATTAGTCCCATCAAAAAAAGGAGGTCTATAAATATTACCACTTTCACCCAACATGATAGATAAACCAAAAACCCGCTCTGATACCAATTGTTGGTTTTTATAGGATCCACAAGGATCTAAATAGGTACTATCAAACAACTAGAGGGGGGGTGAATAGGTGTAATCCTTATAAAACCAAATCTCAGTGCAAAATAAAAACAAATGCGGAA